>APFE031381461.1:30407-49057 GCA_000404065.3 Pinus taeda
TCCTGGAAGGGAGCTACAACCCCCTTTAGCTCTTGCACTAGCCAAGATACTAGTACGTAGGTGCTGGCCTACAGAAGGCTACAACCTTCTCTTTCTTCCAGGGACCACGTTTCATAAATTTTCAGACTGGATCCATGAGCATCAATCAACCATTAAAAATTTCTCCATCAACCAATCACCTTTCACCAATTAGATCTGAATCAAGTAGACATCTCTCTGACAGTTGTACTCAAAACACAGTACCAGAAACCACACACCAAAACAGAACCCAGAACACAGCAGCAATGAAGAGAAGCAGCAAGATCACAGTTTAAAACATATACGCTACTTTATCAGCCTGAAAGATGCGTGCATACGCTTCTACGTATGAAACAACCTGCGTATACGCGTTATGACTTCACTGAACCTGCGTGTATACGCGCCTTCGCTTCACTGAACCTGCGTACAGATCTATAAAGGATAATTCACTCTTTCAGATATACAACCACTAATTAACCCAGATTATTAGACTTATAGATCAAGCAAGCGCCACATCTAGCAGATCAAAATCATTTAAAGATATTATCATTCAAGCTTAAAGATTATGACCCATGAATAGAGCTTATCCTTCCTTTTGCGCTAAGGTTCCTCCTTCATTCAGATCCAGATCTGCATCACAGCCCAATTACCAATATACCAGCTCTAGCACTTTATCAGATATTCAATAATAATACGGATAATCATTTGCCACATGATCTCCTTCCTCTTTTATAGTCTTAGGCCTTCCTCAATACCATGGTCCAAAACCATAACATTTCAATACCATGAACCCAAAACTAAGGATCAACACATCTGTCGAGACGCCATGGTCCAAAACATAGGTTCAAATCCCAAGGACTAACTACCATGGACCAAAAGTATGATCCCCAACATATACGCGCTTTTTCAACGTATAACTCGCGTGTATACGCGTCTTTGTTTAGATTAACCTGCGTATATGTCTTTTTCTTCTCTCTGAGTGGCTGAACTGAGATCTGTTACCAAGGAGAGTTGCCATCAAGGACAACACTTGTGCCATAATGCCAACAGGAAATTAGTGGCAAACCGTGTGACAGAGGGCCGACTAAGCTCACCCTCTGTGAATTCTCTCATAAGACTCAATACCCAAGCATGGTTATAAATGTACTTGGTTATTTGTTTGCACTTTACAACATCTTGCACATGTCCTCTAAAATAAGGTCTATGCAATGGGCAGCACATGAGCTCCAAAAAATGGTAGGATATTTTTTGGTTAGCATTCTTCCAGCAGCCACATAATTTGCAGCATTGTTCGTGATTACCTAGACAGCATTTTTCCCCAACTTCCTCCATGACCTCTAACAACATTGAAAAAATCATATTTGCATCCTTTAGATATGAAGATGCATCAATGGACTTTAGAAACATGGTCCCTTTAGAGAAAGCAACAATAAAGATAATGATTGTTCTACCCCTTTGATCTATCCACCCATCTAACATAATTGTGCACCCAACAGTCGTCCGTGAGTTTTTAATGTTATCCAATTGTACCTTGAAATATTCAAACTCTTCATTAACGTCTTTCTCCCTAAGTGAAATAATGGAAGGTGCTTTGTAGCCAAGGCCATCACATGCAATTGCATCTACCATGGGTTGAAAGAAAGGTGACTTTGCATAGTTAAATGGGAGGCTATCATGATACCAAAAACTCCTCACTGCCATATCTTCCGCCTTCTTTTTTCTTCATTAAAACTTTCCAAGCTTAGTTGAGATGCTGGACCAGTGTGAGGAAGGAAGAAAGGAGATGTTATATGAGATGCATTCCCTACAACATTTGATGAGGCAATACCTATAGGAACATGTTGACCCTATGACAGTGTCCGAGATCCACCCATTGTTGCAGTGTCACGCTTTGTTCTTACTATCTTAGCATTATGCTCGTGAATTGGCATCCAAATTAGCTTCCATTTTCACTATCACTTCTGGAGAGCAATGATCACAAATTACTGCATCTCTACCCACTATTCTCGCCAAGTGGTATTTCAATCTATTTATGCCCCCAAACACCACAATAGGACAAAAGTTGCATTTGACTCTCCTGTCAAAATTGGGATCTTCACGGGTACCATATTCCCAGGCTTCATCAAGAGGCATTCTAGACTTGGATTTAGCCTTAGGAGACATGGAATGAAGATGACAATCTGATTTCAGACAAAAAATATAATAAAAAAATTATAAATTTCTTTAATTGCAGAGGTCGGCCTACAATAAAAAAAGGGGCACAAAGGCCAACAACAGCACTAGGAAGAGGGATTGTTGTAGGCGGCAGGCCTCTATGGCCCTAATATAGGGCCACAGAGGCCTGTAACATGAGACCATTATTACATGCCCACAAGCAATTATAAATATAATATAAAAATAAAAATAAAAAACAAATTTTTAATTTTTTTAATTTGTTATTCAGAAATCAAAGAGGTCTAGCAGGCCTATCTCGGGGCCACAAAAGCCCTGAAACAAGCCCGCAAGGCCTCAAAATAACCAATTATAAAAAATAATTAAAATTACAAAAATTAGAAATAATGAATAACCATTATTAAAAATAATTAAATGTTCAAATTATAACAAAATTTAAAAAATAACAATAATAATAAATATAAAATTAAAAACAACAACAACAACAAAAAATTACAGGCCCGTGAGCCCCTGTAACGGCCAGAATGGCAGCGGTCTTGCCATTACAGGCACCCGCAGGCCTGTCTCAGGGTCACAAAAGGCGGCACTCTGGCGACTACAAGTGCTAACCAGCCAAAAAACGAATTTAACAAATAAAAATAAAAATAAAAAAAGCAAATTGAAATGATCAATTGAGATGCTTACTTTGATCGTTGCCCATCAGATGGTAGATGGATGTTGGAGGGGACTCGAGAGTTGTTGGATCGTCATTGTCTGATCATCACTGCCCTCTTTAACTGGAAAATGGCAAAAGGGTGAGTATGTTGAGTCAGGCAAGTCATGGCGAATTTGACCGAGTGATAGCAAGTCCGTCGAGTTCCGAGTATGACGGGACGAGTATGGTCGAGGGGCTCGTTCGGTAGCGGACTAGGCCATACTCAACCCACTCAGCGAGTAATGGTCGAGTTGTGCAACACTAATTTCACCTACGATCTAGTTTTCTCTTCACAAATAATGCATTTTAAATTAAACCATTCAATATGATTTTTAATAGCAGAAAATGAGCAGTAAACACCACACATTTGACACAAAGGATTTTGGGCAAAGCCCCTGGAAAAGCCCCGAAGGGAAAACTGTTGAGAAATCTAGGGGCAACTAGATTAGATGATTTCTCTTACTTTGATAACTACTTGTGATGTTCTTTTACTTAACTGGATGTACTTATTATTAACTTCTTCTTTCACTTGATTATTATTGTGTTCTTATCATCAAATAGCTACCAAACTATGAAGATCAAAGAGACAAGAGGACACAAAATGGAGGCTGCTAGCCAACGCCAAAACCTCTCCTCTTGAGAGGAAAACCCACAAGAATTCTCCCCTTCTTATAGAATCTTCAAATGACAAATTCCAAGACCTATGACCCTTGACAAAGACCTCTCCAAGACCAAGTCAACCTTTTTTTTGATGTGCTACTCTTTCACAAAGTCAACGCTACTCAAACTTGCTTCAATACTTTAGATTTCGGCCTTTCTTCAAAACTTCAGCTTGCTACTTCAAGACTGCAGTTTTCAGCCTCTACTGCAGAAGTCCTAGAATGGCACGTGTGAGAGAATGATGGTGAATTTCACTTCCATTCTCCTTCGCTGGGATTAGTTCTTCTTCCTTGGCAATTCGACTTGCATACTAGATCTATATGACTCCAAAATTCGGCCTTGTGTGGTGACTACAAATTCAGTCTTACTGCTGCAAAAGACGCCCTAGTTTACTCGCAAGTGCGAGATGAAGGTGACCCAAAAACATATTTCAAATTCTTCGATCTTCCTTCTTTTATCTCTCCTCTTCCTTGCTTGTCTTTTTGGTCTTCTTCTTGTCCCTTATCGAACTTGATGGATGATCCATAAATGAGGTCAATTACCTCTTATATATATGCTTTTCATGGTGGTCGAATGGCCCTAATGAGGCCGACTTGTCACTTATAAGCCAGCTTCCTTTCTTGCAGTCTGACTTGGTCTTGGAGAACTTTTAACACTTTTTGACTTACATAAATTTCTTTTACATAATAAAAGATGCCCAATAGGGTCTTTAGATATGACAATGACTTCTATGGCTTCTAGACTTTATGACAAAGCCCTAGAAGCACTCAATGGGTGCTTGACCTACAAATAAAATGGCCTTGAGCATGAAACCCATGCTTCAAAATAATAATAATAAATTTTCTTTTTCTCTTTACATTAAATACATAAAATCATGATTACATTAGACATTATGAAGACCAAACCTAATTACAATTTCCAACACTCTATCTTAACTAGGGAGGTATTCATAATCCATACAAGGTACTTGGACATTCTCATACTAAAGAATTCTCATAAGAAGAGTCGGATTGGTAATCCATCTCATAAGCTATCTTATCAGCTTATATTAGTGCATCTCATCATATCAAACAACATTGTCATATAGAAAGGCCTTGACTAACAGGTCTATCTCTCCACTAGATTAGAGCACAATGGTGGGGAGACAATGACTAATAGACGCCTTCATCATTGTCTCTCAAGGCACATACCCCATCTGGATGTTCACAAGGTATGTCCTTCTAGGACCATTCCCATCTTGGATTAACACATCCTCATAGAATTTCCTCTTCGACTACTCTTACCTATTGGATGCCCTACCTCATCCTCAAAGAAAATCAAAATCAATCTCAGATGCTTACCCAATCCTTCATTCTTTCTTCATAACATGAAGACAAGAATGATGTGTCTATCTCTCCCTCTCAACTAGGGACGATCTTCACATTCCGATAAAAAGAATATAACCAAGCTCCCTCTTAATAAGGGACTTGCCCAAGCTCCCTCTTAACAAGGGACATGTTATCAACAGCAGCTCTCTTTGGTGGAGATCAAGGTACTATCAGCTGCGTGTAGGGCTCCTCCTTCCGGCATCATGTCATGAACTTCAACTTCTTCATCATGAAGCCTTCTTCCTCTTCATAGGGCATCGACCATCTCCATCACTGCTCTCCAACGAAATATCTTGTTGGATCAATAGTCATGTCATCCATTTTCTTCATCGAGGAGTGACCTTCTAGCCTACATCTAGCTCTCCTTCATACAACTACCTCTTCCAAGTCATGTTTCTTTCAGGATCTTCCATCCAATCTCATGAGTACTAGTTGTAGGTGATTTTCTACAACTCTCTTTTTGTAGCCCTGTTTCAACCCAACCAGATGATTTCTCAAAAATCAAAATGATCATTAAATCAAAGTTACCTCTTTATGATGGCCTTTCGTCATGACATCAACTTCTTGTAACATCAACATCCTTTTGTATACCATATGAATCCATCTCCAAAACATACATTACCAAGGTTCTCTTTTTCCAGCATACATATCAAGGTCTTCATACCTTCTTCATGGAGATGTCATAGCTAATCCTTCTTGTTATCAGATGTTGATCACTTATCTTATCTTACGTGGCTATAGATGCATCTTCTCATGAACTCTTCTTTCATGTTTCTTTACATAATGCTTCCTCGAGATCGTCTATACATAGTTCCTTCATGATGTAAACCATAGTTCCCAACCACCTCATTATCTTCATGGGGTCATATTATGTTGATTTCATCTTATCGATATGTAGAAGAGTTCAAGGCACATTGTCTACATGCTTTCATGTATCATTCTTAAGGAAGAGTTTCTTCTTCTTTCATCGTGCTCATGAGATAGATCATTTTAACCATTCTATCTGCAATCATATGATGACATGACTTTATCTATCAAATATATATATACCTCTTCCTTCTTTTGGTCATCTAGACTTCCTTTGGAAACTTCCTTTCCTTGCTTGAAGATGAAAAATGCTTCAACTAACTTGACATGCTGCACTCCTATGTCACCATACCCTACCAGTGGATCCCACACAAGGTGGAATGTAGACCATCTACGAGGCACTTGCTTCTTCTAAGTAGAGGTGAACCTTTTAATAAAGATTCTAGTGGAGGATCTTGATGATCCTTATTCTGCAAATGCTCCTTTCTAATAATGATGATGATGATGATGTATGATGATCTCTTTATCTTCTATCTTGCTAGATGACTTTCTACAATCATATAAACAGTTACTTCAATTATCCTTATATGCTTCCAATGAAGATGTCATGAGCTATTTCCTTTCTATCATGTACTATGACTGCTTCAACCATATAAATTTGTACTTCATTTATTCTTCCATGCCTCTATAATGATGTCATCTCAATCTTTGTTATAATGCATCCTATCATACTTGTGATGCTTTCCATCTTGACTTGCTAGTTTATATGTGAGAGGCCTTCTTAATAGTGGAGGTATATTACTTCTTCCTTTTTTGAATTCTTTTCTGGTTCTTCTACTTCTTTGGTAGCATGGGCTTCATTTCTTTCCTTTCTCTTCTTGTTGTCCTTCTTGAGTTTAGGACAATTTCTCTTGAAATGCCCATATTCCTTACACTCATTGCATTGGATCTTTGACGTATCGATTTTCTTTTTAAACTTCTTTCGAGGCTCAAACGTTCCAAATTTTCCTTTCTTCCTTGTCATTGTTGCATCTGCTTGTGTTCGTTCATTTGATCCAACATCGTTCTTTGCCTTCAATATGGTTTCTACAATTTTGCATAATGACCATAGATCGTTGAATGGGGGTCGTTTCCTTCTTTCCATAGATACTTGATACAAAGTTTCCCCATTCATCAGGTAGTGCATTGAGCACAATGGTGGTCATCTCTCGGTCAAACATTACTTCTCCTAACTCTTGTAATAGGTCTTTTATTTGATATACCCTGATAAGGTATGAGGCTACCCCTTCTTCCTTTGATAACTTCATCTTGTATAGTTTGGTTCTTAAAGATATAATTTCTCCTACAGTGCTTACAAAGAATAATTCTACCAGCTTTTCATAGATCTCTTTCGTTGTCTTCAACTTTGCTACATAAGGGATGAGAGAATCCTTAATTGACTCTATAAGGATCCTTTGAGCCCTTATTTCTCCTTTCATGTACTTTAATAAAGCTTGGGATTGCTCTTGTGATGGTTTGGAGATTGATCTCGTGACATATTCACTAACTTCATTTTCCATGAGGATCAAATCTATTCTCTTCTTCCATGCAAGGTAATTCGATGACCCAACAAGTTTGTTGTTCTCCTTGCAAAAAGAAGTCAATGTAGATTGAGACATAAAATATAGAATACTTGTCAAGTGAAGATGCTCCTTTGATGATGATATCTTCAACTTGATGCCTTCTTGATGATGTTGACTTCTACTACTCCTTTGATATTGATAATTGAAGGTGTTTTCTTAATGATGATTGCCTTTTTGACAATGTTTCTTCTTCAAGATGGGAGAGATGATATTCTTCAAGGATGATACTTTCTTCAATGTGAGGGAGATCACTTTGATGATGAAGTGTTCTTTCTTGCTTCCTTTGGTTGATGATTGTAGAATGTGTAAGCTTTCCAAGAATGCTTCAAGTGAAGAGTCCTTCTTTGAATGGAGGTAGGGTCTTTGAGGTGTACTTCTTTCAAGAGTTGTGATGATGTCATGGATAGTCCTTCTTGATGCCTTAACTCTCCTTGATGATTTCCTTGTGCCCGTCCTTATGCATACTTCCTCAATTGGATGATCTTCAAGTTGCCTTTCCTTGTTGATGTCATCTTAGCTCTAATATCATGTTGAGAAATCTAAGGGTAGCTATATTAGGTGATTTCTCTTACTTTGATAATTGTTTGTGATGTTATTTTACTTAATTTGATGTACTTATTATTAGCTTCTTCTTTCACTTGGTTATTATTCTGTTCTTATCATCAAATAGCTACCAAACTATGAAGATCAAAGAGGCAAGAGGACACAAAATGTAGGTTGCTAGCCAAGGCCAAAACCTCTCCTCTTTAGAGGAAAACCCACAAGAATTCATCTCTTCTTATAGAATCTTCAAATGGCGAATTCCAAGACCTATGACCCTTGACAAAGACCCCTCCAAGACCAAGTCAACATTTTCTTTGATGTGCTTCTCTTTCACAAAGTCAACGCTAGTCAAACTTGCTTCAATACTTCACATTTCGGCCTTTCATCAGAATTTCAACTTCTTGCTTCAATAATGCAGTTTTCAGCCTCTACTACAGAAACCCTAGATTGGCACTTGTGAGAGAATGATGGTTAATTTTTCCTCCTTTCTCCTTCGCTAGGATTAGTTCTTCTTCCTTGGCAATTCGGTTTGCATACTAGATATTTATGACTCCAAAATTCGGCCTTGTGTGGTGACTGCAATTTCGGTCTTACTCCTGCAAAAGATGCCCTAGTTTACTCGCATGTGTGAGATGATGGTGGCCCAAAAACAGACTTCAAATGCTTCGCTCTTCCTTCCTTTATCTCTCCACTTCCTTGCTTGTCTTTTTGGTCTTCTTCTTGTCCCTTATCAAACTTAATGGATGATCCATAAATGAGGTCAAGTACCTCTTATATAGATGCTTTTCATGGTGGTCGAATGGCCCTAATGAGGCCGACTTGTCACTTGTAGGCTGACTTCCTTTCTTGCAGGCCGACTTGGTCTTGGAGGAGAACATTTGACACTTTTTTACTTATATAAATCTCTTTTACATAATACCAGATGTCCCATAGGGTCTTTACATATGACAATGACTTCTATGACTCCTAGACTTTAAGACAAAGCCCTAGAAGCACTCAATGGGTGTTTGACCTACAAATAAAATGACCTTGAGCATGAAACCCATGCTTCAAAATAATTATAATAAATTTTATTTTTCTCTTTACATAAAATCATGATTACATTAGACATTATGAAGACCGAACCTAGTTACATTTTCCAACAAAAACCAGTAGAGAAAAGGAATTTTATTAAAGAGCTCAAAGAAAATTTCGGAGTTTACAGCAAAAACAATTTCCAACAATTAATGCTCGGTACTTATCACGAAAATCGAGCCACTTTCACCCTCAATTTTCCTATCGTACAGTTTCCCTTCTCTCAGCTATATGACCCTCGAAAAATGCATTGTACAATACAACAATTGTTGTTGTACAATCCCTCGAAGCCAAACAGCTCAACAATAAATGTGTTATACAATCATCAATTTTCATGCCAAACACCTGTCGAACAACCCTCGAAAATCAATTGCTATTGTAACTCCCTGGAAATAATGGCTGAAAATTGCCTTGAAGTGTGTGCCCAATCTAGCTACTAAATGCCTTGGTATCCATGCTCTCTCTGGTTGCTCCTTCTCTGCTTTTCTTCAGCTCCTCTCTTCCTCCTTTCTCTACAAAGATTGTGCCTCTTCCTCTCCCTTTTCTCTTTTCATTTCTCATTAATGACTAAAATCCATAACCCTAGATCTCAATGGTTGAGATTCAATCTGGCCATCTCAAGATCAACGATCATGACTTGATTTCACATTGGTCCCACTTAAATTACTTAAGAGACCCAAACTTTATAAAATTAAGCTCCCTTTATAAAAAGTCACCTTTTAATCATTAAATATAAAAAGTATACTTTCCAGCTTTATAAAGTAAAGTGCCTAGAGAGGGAAATGTGCTCAGTCACTTCAGCATGCTAGGCACTGCCAATGCAGTACCCCCGAGCTACAAAAAGCTAACACTCCCTCTTAGCGAGGGAGGTACTTCTGGCACCTCCACCACCAGAATCTATCTCCAAGCCCATCTCAATATTTGTAATTGCTCCCTCTAACCTTAAAGTCTGTCATGTTACTTGACTTGAAACTTGAGCTGAGAACCTGTCACAACCAACCATGCTCCGAGGAGTCCTATCACACTCCTGAGCATCTATCAATGTCATATTATAACAACTGGGTCTTCTGGAAGTACTTGAAGAATCACTCTTCTTAGTCACGTGTCCCCTCTTTGTAACTGACATTGATCCTGTATCCAAGATCCCTTCGGATACACCCATAGGATGTTCCCGAAACTTGTATAACTGCTCCTATATAATGCCAAAGCACTATTACTGCATTCAAGGTCACTCCCTCTAAACATAGAAGCACTTGTCCATCCCGGAACAAAACTCTATATCCATCATCCTCCAAGGTTAACACTGAAAGCAAGAGGTACCATCATCCCAAGAATAAATAACATCCTTGTCACCTCTAGAAATCCTCCTAACTCTAGCTAGAATCTAACACATCCAACCCCCTTTACTGCATGCGTGGTTCTAGCTCCACAATTCACATGGCAGTTTGAGCCTGTATCTGAAATACTACAAAACATTGACCTCATCCCCATTATGTGACTAGATGCTCTATCGTCCACTAGCCATAACCCACTGTCCTCATCCCCATTATGTGACTGGATGCTCTATTGTCCACTAGCCATAACCCACTGCCCTCATACACAACAGCATTAATGCCAGAAATACAGGCAATAAGAGAAAACTCTTTCTCAAATTTCTCAGCAAAGTCATCAATTTCAATTGATCTTGTTGCAACCACCTAAGCCTCTTTCTTCTTCTTCTTATAAGGAAATTGGCTTGCATAGTGACCAGTCTTGTGACATGCAAGGGATTTCACTTTCTTCGTGTCCTTAGAAGTAGATCCCCTACTTCCCTAACCTTGCCTTTGCCCTTTGCAGTAAGAGCAACCTTCTGCTCATCATCTCCACCATCATGTTGGCCTGCATTTATGGAACCTTTCGTTGTCTCTTCCTGTATGAAATCATCCCACAACCTATCCCAAATGGCCAGATTTTCCTGTGCAACAATCCTCTCAATAAAGACATCCCATTTCGTAGGAAAACTAGCCAAGGTTGTTCTAACCAGCTCTTCACTATCAATAGTTTCCCCCACTGTTACCAACTCATCTCTAATTTGTGTGATCCTGGTTAGGTATGATGCAACTATGCCAGTTTCAGACATCCTGGTATTTCTCAAGATTCTCTCTCAACAACATCTTTCTATTTTGGTTTGTACTATGGTCTAACTTGGTTAAGAATGCCTACATCTCACAGACACTCTTCTTCTCTGTCACATGTGGTATAATATGGTCTTAAATGGAATCCATATTTACTTTCTTGGTCTTACCATTCTTTTTATTAAACTTAGCCAACTGAGTAGCATTTGTAGGAATAATTGCAGTGTTCTCTTCAATATCCCACAACTCCTGCTCCTCAATAAACAAAACAATCCTCTCCTAAAATGGGCTAAAGTTTCATGCCCAATCCAATATATCCTCATAACGGCCATCACTAACCCAATTGACCAACAGTAACTTTCTCTTACTTTTTCCTAAAATAACCCCTTGCACTCCCTGCAATACCATTGTGTCAAAATCTAACGACTGAACTTCACCAACCTCGCTCTGATACCATGTTTAAATTTCACCTACAATCAAGTTTTCTCTTGTAGGACTTTCGTCAAACACTTAGCCAATACTTTGATTTCTGTATCCAATAAAAACTCCACAAATAATGCATTTTAAACTAAACACATTCAATCTTATTTTTATAAGCAGTACACATGACTAAATCTGATCTTTAACAGCTGAAAATGAACAGTAAACACCACAAATTTCACACATGGGATTTTGGGCAAAGCCCCTAGAAAAACCCTGAAGGGAAAACCACTAGAGAAGAGGAATTTTAGTAAAGAGCACACAGAAAATTTCTGAGTTTACAGCAATTACAATTTCCAGCAATTAATGCTCAATACTTGTCTCGAAAACCAAGCCACTTTCACCCTCAATTTTCTTATTGTACGACTGCCCTTCTCTCAACTGTACGGCCCTCGAAAAACACATTGTACAGTACAACAGTACCATGTTGTATGATCCCTTGAAAATCATGCCAAACAGCTCAGCAATAAATGCATTATACAGCCCTCAATTTTTGTGCCAAAGACTTGCTGAACAACCCTCGAAAATCATGCCAATTGCTATTGTATGGCCCTGTAGATAATGACTGAAAACAGCCTTCAAGTGTGTGCCCAATCTAGCAAATAAATGCCTTGGGATTCATGCCCTCTCTGGCTGCTCCTCTTTTGATTTTCTTCAGAGCGTCTCTTCCTCCTTTCTCCTCAAAGAATGTGCCTCTTCCTCTACCACCTTTTTATTTCTCATTAATGACTAAAATTCCTAACCCTGGATCTCAATGGCTGTGATTCAATCTAGCCATCTCAAGATCAACGGTCTTGACTTAATTTCACATTGGGCCCACTTAAATCACTTAAGTGACCCAATCTTTATAAAGTTAAACTCACTTTATAAAAAGTCACCTTTTAGTCATTAAATATAAAAAGTACATTTTCCAACTTTATAAAATCACTTTACTTTACAAAATGCTTAGAGAGAGAAATGAGCTCAGTCACTCCTGCATGCTCAGCACTGCCAATGCAAAAGTACCCCCGAGCGACCAAAAACTAACAAGAACACCCTATCTATGCCAAGTATAGTAGTTTCTTTGAAGCACAATAGCACCCACATACTGAAATTAACAGTTAACTGCTCTCCACAAAAGCAACATTATCTTCTCAAGAGCAGCAAAATATCATCAAATCTTCCTAAAATATGTGCAATTCACATCCACAAGGCTGCACCCTCCATATTTTGTCTACTTCCAGAAAAGGCAGAATCCATTAAAAATAGTAACAGATAAAGCAATTAGGTCATTCCCCCTCAAAATCAGCAGTCAACTTCTATAGATAACAACATTACATTGCCATAAATGTAGTGCCCTATCTTGCCAAGTATAGTAGTTTACTTTAAGCACAAAAGCATCCACATACTGAAAATAGTAATAAAAGCTCTCCAAAAATGCAACATTATCTTCTCAAAGACAGCAAATTATCATCAAATCTTCCTAAAATATGAGCAATGCGCCTACACAACGCTGTGCCCTTCACTCTTGCTTCCTCCAGAAAAGGGAGCATCCTCTAAAAATAGTAGCAAATAAAGCAATCAACCCATCCCTCTCAAAATCAACAGTCAACTTCAAAAGCTAGCAGCATTTTACTCTCTTGAAAGCAGCAGCCTACTTGCACATAGTAGTTTCCTTGAAGCACAAAAGCACCCACATGCTGAAAATAGCAGTAAAAGATCTCCATAAAGCAAATCTATCTTCCCAAAGGTAGCAAAATATCATACTTCCTAAAGAATGAGCAATACATCTCCACATAGCTGTTCCCTCCACATCTTTTCTTCCTCTAGAAAAGCTAGCATCCTCTAAAAATTAACATATAAAACAATCAGCTCATCTTCTAAATATAGCAGCATTACACTCTCATGAAAGCAGACCCTACCTGTGCCAAGTATAGTAGTTCCCTCAAAGCACAAAGGTACCCACATGCCGAAAATCACAGTAAAAGCTCTCCACAAAAGCATTTTCTCAAGGGCAGTGCCAACCTTCTCGGCAGGCATCATGCTTAAAAACAGCACCCAATCTCTCCCAAGTACAGTGCTCTACATAACAATCTTTAATGCCCTAAAAATACCACTCAAACCTCATCAACCCCAAGGCCAGCATTCCATATGCTGATTTAAAACAGCTCTATCTATTCAAATAAGAATTCCCCACTCAATCAATTTGAAGTCTGGAAAAAGGCAATTATGCCTCACCCAAACTGCTATGTTTATCCTCATGTGGAGAGCTTCTGCAATGCTAATTTGGTTCTTGTTAAACCCTAGATTTGCTTCCCCTTTGCAAATTTGGAGGGTTAATGACTAGCATATTTCATTAGGCTGGAGGTTCCAAGATATATGCACAAACAGTTGTTCTTGACCTGGAAGTTGGTTTCCAGGGAGACTGATTGCAGGATTAATCCAGTGATAATTCAGGCGCAGCTATGCATGGATTGGAGAGAGTTTCTATTTTTGGAAGTTCTCCTACTTTTAGGAGGTGGAGTTCTTGCATGGTAGTGTGGATTACATATTCAGAGTCCTTAAGAACTCAGGATTACGGTGAGACTTCTTTGGTAACATGCATAGCACTTACTATTTTTAGCAGGTTTGTTCCAAAGACTCACATGTCAAAGATAATGGTATATTTGGAATCCTTGCAAGATAGTGAATTCAATGAGTTGCTTTCGAGTGACATGAGAGCACTTTCTATTTTTAGAAATACTTGCATGTCGATTCTAAACAAATTCAGATTCCTTGCTGAAAGACGAATCCAATGAGTATGGTTTCATGGTCATACATGACATATCTTTCTTAAGCATTGGTTGCATGTCAAATCTGGTCATGTATTCAAACACCCCACTAAAAATTGAGTCTGATAAGGCTGCTTTCATCAAAAAATCCAAGACAATTCTATTTTTAGCAATCTTTGCATGGCAGTGTTGACAACGAATCTGGACTCCCCATGGAAATCTAAGTCCAATGAGTATAATATTGTGGACATGCACACAATTTTCTATTTTTAACAATGCCTATTTTTAGGCATACTATATATGGCAGTGTCCCCCTATCTGTTCTGAACATTTTCTATATTTTCCTATTTTTAGGGAGACTGCTATTTTTGGCATGTTGGTGACATGTGGCAGTCTCAAGGTTAATATGTGGCAACTTCTGAATGGACAAATGGCGAGATTTAGTCCGTCAAATGAGTCATCAGTGATGTGGCAAAGCACGAGTGAATTATTTTTATGGATAGAGGAGTGCAATGACAGCAGTTTATTTTTTCCCTCCACTCTATTTTCTCTCTCATAGTGTGCATTCGTCTGTTCTCTCGTCCAACTCACACTCCTTTTCGCCTCACTCCACTTCTCCTCAGTTGATAAAAAAGCACATCCCTATTTACCAATGCGCATTCCCTCAAGGATATATTTAGCCAATTCGAATTACCCAAAATTTCCTCAAGACTATTTTTATCCCAATTCAAATATGCCATAATTACCCCAAGGATTTTTTTGTCAAATCGAATTTATGCAAAATACTAAAGGATAGTTTTTACCCATGTCGAATTTGCTAAAATTATGCTCTGAAAACTCAGAAATACTTCAATTAAACTCAGGCACATGCCACTCCACTCAATTTTTTCCTCTATTTCAGTTCAGTTAGATGGCAAGTTGACTCAACTCCAGTGATTTGGTGCACATTGATTGCCTTTTTTGAGGAATTCAACCTCCTATTCTTCCTGGTGCTGATTGGAAAAATTAGAGGGAGAGGGTTATAAATACAGGTGGAGGTTGTGGTTTCAAATCAAATTATCTTCACTAGTAGCAGCATTACTATCTTTCTCTGTTATCTCTGTTGAAATTAGTAGCGAGAAAGGTCATTCTTTGACTTGTGCCATAGTCAAAGAGACCAAAAGAAGTTTTTCCTTAGCATGCACAAGTTCCTATAAGTTAAGAACCAATTCCTATAAATTAGGATCTAATTCCTAAAAATTAGGACAAGATCCTAAAATTTAGGGTGAACTCTCAAAATTTAGGACGTGTGTATGAAGCAGTTTGACTAGTGCAGATGTGGAAGGCTCAGTTGTTGTTTTCTAGTGTGAGTCAATTTGGGAAAGGATGAGCTAAAAGAGCCTTAACTTCTAAGGCAGGACGAGTTACAACAGTTTGATAGCCTTTGTTAACTCTTCAACCAGCAGTTTGATTTCCTAAAATAAAGACATGCCAGATTTAGCCTATTCGAAAAGCTTAAAAGGAGTATCAAGGCACACTGTTATTCATTGTCTTGTGAATACGAGTTGGCGAGACAAGGTAGTAGAGAACATAAACTTGTTTTTGTGTGTGTGAGCTTGTGAGAGGATCAATGTACCAAGAGAGGCTTGTGCGCAGATTTATAGGAGAATTTCCTTGGGATTTGCGCAAGGAAATAGGGAAGCAGGGATTAGAGTCTTGCAAATGTTTCAGCTTAGTACAAGCAGAGAGCCAAATTGGTTTCTATTGAAACAAGATTGTTTTTGTAAGATATCTATTGCTCATTCCTCTATCAATAAAATTCTCAACCAAGAAGAGGGTTTTCCCAGTTGGGTTCCCTAGAAAATTTGTGTTTTTGGTATTCGAATGCAAATTGAGTAAAGAAAATTTTGTGTCTTGGGTTACAAGTTAGTTTCAGATTTGTTCAATCAAGAAGATCAGAATTTTCATGGATTTTCTACATAGTATCAGAGCATGGACGAGAATAAGGACCAGCACATCACAAGTACAACATGTCCAAGGAGAAGGAGATATGATCAGCCGCAGCCTCGAGGAGTCTAGCCGAAGTTGAGGAGTTTGTTTGGTGTCTCTCTTGTGACTGGACTAGATTGCGTTGAGGAAGAGGGCTGGAGGACGAGTTCTTGACAGTTTTGTGCATAGTTTTGTGGGTTAATTCTCTCAAGAATAGGCTGCAGAGTTCTGTGCAGGAGGCCGGCTCCAGTAGCTCTGTTTTCGGGGGGCTGCAAGGCTAAAAAGGAGCTGGAACAGGGGCCAAGTGAGCTCAAAGGGTGGCACAGGAACAGAGTTCTGAGTGAGCTCAAAGGGTGGCACAGGAACAGAGTTCTGCTAGGAGAGAAGGGAAAAAAAAATTGGGCAGTTCAAGGCCGAGTTACCGTTGTTTTGTAGTGCCCCAATCAGAGGTAACCAGAGGGCCGAAAATTGCAGTCTTGAGTTAATGCACAGGGCCAGAGATTTGGGACAAAAGTTAAACATCTCAGGTATGGTAAATCTTCTCCTAAGCTGGTGTGGTTTGCTAGGTTGATTGTCCAGGTTTGGGACAGTTTTGTGGGCAGCTTATGTACAGCCTGGAGGGTTGTTAGTAGTTGAGCTATTCAGCCCTAAGTTCAGTCCTTGTGAAGGACTATAAGACTGATAGAAGAGGAAGAATTATTTGAGCCCTAAGTACAGCTTCTTGTGAAGGATTACAAAGTTGTTAATGGGAAGGGTTGGAGACAATGTTGCACGAAGCGGGAGCGAAGCGGAAGCGCGGAGCGTGGAAGCGTCATTTTCCAAAAATCTAGGAAGCGAAGCGTCCGCGGAAGCGTCTGCTATATATATATATATTTATATTTTTTTGCATTTATACTCAAAACAAACATCCCAAATACCAAATTAATTGTAGAAGACATGAAAACATGCATATTTTTTGCATAAATCAAGATAGATATGGCATCCATGATTCCATTGTAGTTACTAGTATGTACAACAATCATCTATATTCTAGCTATTACAAACATACATCAATTTTTTAAGCATATTATAAAACATAAAACATAGAGCATATTATGATTTATCTAGCAAGTGAGCAACTGTCAACATTTGTCATGTCCAAAATTCAAATAATAATGTTTACAAAATAGGTCACTTGGTCACCACCAAGCCAAAAAGTTTCAAAATTCAAATTCACAAGTCTACAAGTCTAAGGAGTAATCTATGACAAAAAGTAGTAGATTGTGAATATATCTACTAATCTCTCCTCCTTCCAGCACGAATAGAACGTGGTGGCGGGCCTCCACATGGTGGCAATGAAGAAGATGGTGCCTCTGGAAGTCGTGGCACTAAAACTGATGAAGAAGAACCCCCTGCTGTTGGTGTTGAACCATGGAACCTAGGAGTAGGAACCAAGGGACCAGATGGGGGTGGTGGCATATCAACACGGTCATCATCATCCTAGAATCGCTCAAAAATTTCATGCAAAAAAAAAAAACACTAGTTAACAAAAAAATTAAAAACATGAATTAGAGAAATGCTTTATAAGGGAAAATTGGAAAATTCATACCACAATGGACATACCTGGATAAGAGAATCCTCTAATTGCTCTAGTCGCAACACTCCATCCTCCAAATTGGGCTCCTCTGGATTCTTGTCCCAAACCTTAAGGTCTCTATTAGTCTTTGCATCTTCACAGTAATGGGACAACAATCGCAAGTTGTAATGAACATAAACCAAGCTCTCTGCCCGGTCTAAACTCAACCTGTTCCTTTTAACACTGTGTATGAAAGAATAAGAGCTCCAACACCTCTCTGCAGAAGAAGTGTTTACCACCTGTGATAGCACCCGCAATGCCAAACTCTGTAGAAGTGGAGTACCCCCTCCATGCATGTTCCACCACTCAAGAGCAGAAAAATGCTCTCGATCTTGAATTGCATGCATGTTCCCAAATGGACCAGTGTTGAGCGTATAGTTGCTCACCTGTCTCCGTACCAATGCAGCCTCCTCATCATCAGGGATTAATCTACTCAATGCAGCCATATATTTTTCGTGAACCTCTCTATCTTGGTGTGGTTTTTTCCTGCTTCCCCCCCAGGTGCTGGTTTTGAAAGCCATGATGGATGATAGTATTTAGGTGTCAAAACATATGCTAATGCATGCAATGGAATATTTAGCATTTCCCATCGGTTTTGCACCTCTACACAAATATAATTGTACAAGGTGGTATCTCTAGGCTCAACAATGTCTTTAATCTGCCCCAACATGCTATCCATTTGCTCATACACCTCCCCAATTACTGGTCGATCTGAATCTGCAAACTTGATCATGTAATAAATTGGTTTGGTGAATTGCAAAACATA
>APFE031381464.1:0-11892 GCA_000404065.3 Pinus taeda
ATTTCTGAAATGTGATTCCGTGAGAGACGAGCTCTGCCTTGTCTATGAAAGAAAGTTGTGTTTCTGTCTCCAGCTTGTAGCCAGAGGCTGCGAGACTTAAGGCACCAGTATTCCTCTTCCTTTCGAAAGGAAAGAAAAGATTTGAACTGGGCATTCTGTCCGAGGAGCAACTGAGCTTTGGTGATTTTAGTTCCTTCCATGCCTAACTGAATCTCGGCTAGAGTCTGTACACCCTTTTGTCTAGTGTTCATTGGAGTGGATAGAGGTTTTTTTTTTGCCCAGGATTTTAGAGCAAACTTAGTGTACTTGAGCTTCTGCTCCCACACAAAATTGGGGGATCCATCAATTGGTTGCGACCAAGCGAGAGTCACTGTGTCCATAAAGCCCTCTCTCAAGACCCATAGAGGGTTGAATCTAAAGGGAATAGGTTCCAAGTCCTCCTCTTTTTCTATCAACAACGAGATGGGATTGTGGTCAGATGTTATTTTGGGTAGGATTTTTGAAGAGATTAAATGCTTCCCCTCCATCAAAGTACTTTGAACTAGACACTGGTCTAGATGAGCAGCAATGTTGGCATTACCAACTCTATTGTTGGTCTAGGTATAACGACCTTTCTTGGGTTTGAGGTCAAGTAGGTCCCATGCGAGAATCAGAGACTCCATCGAGACATGGAAGGGATCTTTACCCCATACTCCACCTTTTTTCTCATTTGGATCTAGTGTGATGTTAAGGTCCCCTGCCAGAATGATGTTTGGGGGGGAGTAGATTTCTAGGAAATCTGAGAGAGTATGCCAATAGTCCTTCTTTTCCAGAAAATTAACAGGAACATATAGATTGAAGAGAGCTAAAGAAATCTTACTTGGGAGGTGTAGAAGATCTGTGTATATCCAGTGTTGGGTTGCGAAGGAGCTCTTCAGCTAAAACATATCCTCCGACCATAAGGTTGCAAGGCCCCCTGAAGTGCCTCGGGAACTGACCACTTTTCTTGAGTTCTTTTTCCACTTGGTTCGACTTAACGATAGAAGAGCATCTTCTTCTATCTTTGTCTCTTGAAGCAGGAGTATATTTGAGGGTTCCATTCTTAATAAATCTTTTACTGCTTCAACTTTCATAGGGTTCCCCAGGCCCCTGCAATTCCAAGAGACAATCTGCATTATTTACTAGGGAAGGAAGGAGTAAACCCCCCCTTTCTGGGTCGGGTCCTTGTGTTTCTGCCTAGTGACATTTCAATTGTCGACTGACTACCCTACATCTTTATTCATTCCACCTCTTCTTCTCTGATCTCCTTGCGAAACTTCCTTCTTGCCTTTTTATTGGGTTGCTCGAAAGAATCATCTTCAGAAGAACCAGGACTCTCTATCAACTTTTTCTTTTTAGTCATTTCTGCATATGAGGGTGGAGAAATGGCGCCTGCTGGAGGATCCTGATTTTCTTGTTGGGTTGCATCTACACAAGGGATTTCTGTAGTGGCTTCTCCCGTTTGCTCTTGAGGTCCTGAGTTTATTTATGTGTCTGCTATCTGTTCCATATTCTGTTGCACCTCTCCCTCTTCAAGTTCTGGTTGGTCATCTGGAGGGATTAGTGCAGCAAAAGGATTTGAAGAGATGGTGGCGTTTGCTGTGTCCTGATCTTCGGGTAGGCTCTTCCCAATGAAGGGTCCTTCGTTCTCTGGATTCCCTCCTTTCCTTTTCGCTCTGTTGGTCTGTTTCGATGTGCCTGGTTTTCGGGCTTATGTCCACTGATCGCCCTTATCCTTTTATGTTTCTTCCTCAGCTTTCTTCTTGCAGTTTCGAGCGAAGTGACCATAGCCGTGACAGTGTCAGTGCTTGAAGGGAAGCTATTCATAATCAAGTTCCTGAATGTGAGACCAGCCAGCTATGGTAAGCTTAATAGCCTCAGGTAACCCTATCTCCAGATTGACTTCAACACATATTTTGGCACACAAGTATTGTTCTCTCCTTTCAGCCCTATCAATGTATTTTCCTAGTTTGTTCCCAATTGTTTCCATGGATTCCGAGTTCCAGCAATGAAGTGGTAGGAGGGGTAACCTTACCCAGACAGGAACGACTGAAGGAGTATTCTGGGAAGGATCAAAGTCCAGCGTCCATTTATTCAGATAGAGCCCTTGGGGGCCCATGAAATATGGACCGTTTTGGAAGATAAGATCTCTATCTTATGTTGATTCAAAGACAAACACATAATATCCTCTGCCTAGCAGATGACTTCAGATTCCTTTAGAGACAAGGGGCCTCCAGTTTCTCTAGATCCATCCATCAATGGCTTTGGGAGAGGGCTAGAGGCCCGTAAATTGACCAATAAGCTTGTGTTTTGCTAGATTCAGCGCAGTTCGGCACAGGTGTTCCGCAGGCAGTTCTATAGAGGGGATGAATTCGACTTTCTTAACAAACTTCTGCTGGTTCGTGGTTGCTTTCCTCTTGCTGCAGGAGGCTACCAGTCATTTGAAGGCATCGATCTTAGGAAGGAGGGGAGGCCGAGGGCTCCCTCTGGCGTCCATGCTGGAGGACTTAGATTTTTACCAGATGAAGAGGCTAAGCACATAGAGCTTTCTGTACTCTCTTTCTGGTTGGCCTCAGCAAAAGGAGGCTGCCGAGGGAGGGTTCTGCAGAAGCAGCGGTGGCTAGGTCAAGGTTGAGCGCGCTCCAGTGCTCTCTCCGGACCTCTCAATTTCCGTACATTTCAATATATTTAAACACTAACATGTAACAAATAATTAAAAAAAATAAAAATATTTTAATGTGTGACATATAACAAATAATTTTATATAATAAAATTACATAAATGAGTTCATTTTGAGAAATTTTATGGAGGAAACATAGATGTAGTTTATTGAAATAATAAAATTTTTAGGAAATAATGTTTGATATAATAGTAATATTTTATTATTTGAGAGTGTTGGTTTTCATATTTTGAATTCATGTTTTCATATGTATTATTGGTTTTGGAAAAAAAATGTAGATTGCTAATGAAATATTTGAAGTTTGAGAGTGTCCACTTGATATTGGACATTTAATTGGCTGTTCATATTCTTTTCTAAAAATAACAATAAATAAACAAGGGAGCCACTGCCGTGGCGATAGTCCCTACAGGGGTCTGCCACAACAAACAGCGAGCAACACGTGGCCTTCATGCTTGTGAGACATCGCATGAGGCGGACGTGTGCCACGAGTTCGATGCGAAAGCAGTTTGTGCATCTGACCGAGCGAGCAGTGGTTCAACAGGTTGAATCGAGTGCCCAAGTTTGATCAACGAAATGAATGAATTCCCCCATCTCTTAACAACAGCCTAAAGCAAGCCCTTAGAGCGGATTTGAAAAGATCAAGAAATTACCAGATTTCGCAAATTCAGGTAATATCTTCAACGGCTACTCCATTTCGAAGATTTTTGCTTTTGGGCTTCCATTTCAGCCTGCAACAGCAAGGAGACGAATGTTAAGGTTTTATGGTTTTATTTTTCATAATTGAAAGTTGGAAAAGTTTTATGTAGTAATTGAAATGTTTAGATTAGAGTATTGTTTATGTAAACATTTTATGTTAATAAAAGTATTATGTTTCATTCTATTGAAATGTTTATATTGAGATTTAAATTTTACAGGTTAATATATGATTTTTTAAATAGCATGAGAAGAAAAGGCAAAGTGTATATTTGTAAAAATATAATATAAAAGAATTAAAGTAAATCAAGTTTATATTAACGAATCGTATTAATAAGAATTTGTGATATGACTAGATGGGAGTCAATTCAATATTATTCCAGAGAACTTCAATTTTTTTGCAGTTTTAAAAATACCTATATCCTTAACCCGATTAAACCAACGTAAATTAATTTAACACATAAATTAATTAATTACTAGTAAAAATGCAAAAAGAAAATATAATATTACAAGTAAGGTTAGGTATAATATATTAGATTTAACAGTGTTTTTGGGTTCGAAACTTTTCTCATTATAAATTTAAATAAAAAATTTAAAGAAGACGTAATATTTATAATATTTAAATTTTATTTTTTACTACAAGTATATCGATTCACTGGCAACACAAAATGCAATATTAGTTTTGAATTACATTGATCCCCGTAACTCACATGATAAAATTAATCAGTATTACAAGATGCAATATTAATTTTGAATTAGATGGATCCCATTCACTCACATGATAGAATTAAACTCACATGATAAAATTAATCAGTATTACAAGATGCAATATTAATTTTGAATTAGATGGATCCCATTCACTCACATGATAGAATTAATGAGTGTGACCGGGATAGGTGATTGGGAAGTAATTGAAAAAAGGACCAGGATAGTCGATTGAGAAGTAATTAAAAAAAGGGTAAAACAAAATATTTCAGATTTGTTACCAGGATCTTTGATTGGAAAGTAATTCAAAAGTGGGCAAAAGAAAATATTTCATATTTGATTGGAAAGTAATTCAAAAGTGGGCAAAAGAAAATATTTCATATTTTTACTTTGCCGAGTTAGTGTGATAAGTAATTAAAAAAGGGTAAAACAAAATATTTCAGATTTGTTACCACGATCTTTGATTGGAAAGTAATTCAAAAGTGGGTAAAAGAAAATATTTCATATTTGATTGGAAAGTAATTCAAAAGTGGGCAAAAGAAAATATTTCATATTTTTACTTTGCCGAGTTAGTGTGATACATGAATCGTATTTCAGATTTTACTTTGTTGAGTTATTGTGATACATGAATTTTGCACTTTTTTGAATGATGGATGTGAAAGAATCCATAAATTAGAATTGAATTTGCATGTTTCATGTTGTCATAATCTTTTTTAACGATTTGGCTTTAGAATTTATTCATTATATGCATTTTGGCAGAATTTATCCATTCTATTTTATTTTCCATTTAAAAAAATATATATAAAGTCATATCCATTCTATTTTATCTTCCATTTATAAAAAAATATAAAGTCATATCGTTTAGTAATTACATTCTATACTAAAGTATATTATTTTTTTAGGAAATGTGGTGTATTATATTTTTAGGAGATGTACCCAGGGTGGACAAGCAACTCACATTTTCTCGTAATTACATTGTATGCCAACATATTATCTTTGCAGAATTGTACCCAGGGACAATTTCTTAGGTATTCGGACACAAGCATCTAAAATTGCATCCAAAATCAGATTTTTAGATCTTGATGTGAGACAAGTAGGTGTCTCTGAAACAAAATTTTTGAATTCATTTAACCAAACGTTTCAGCCAGGTGTGCTCTTCTGCCCAGTTAATGTTATATATAGATCAAGCCTTGCCTCCTCAGAATAACGAGAAACATTAACTCTGACTATAGCAATCGATGTATTAGTTAAACACTTAATTTTATTATTAATTACAGTATGAAATATATATAGATCAAGCCTTGCCTCCTCAGAATAACGAGAAACATTAACTCTGATTATAGCAATCGATGTATTAGTTAAACACTTAATTTTATTATTAATTACAGTATGAAATTTACAAACTACTCAGTTCGGTATAACATAAGAATGTAAACCCTCTTCCTATAATTCTTTAACCTGCTGTAAGGCTGCAAGTAAGTCAATAAAGAGCACCTGTGAAGCCAAGGATATTAGTGTTGAGAAGCTACCGACTCGCGAACCCCAGTGGAAGCATACCTGAGAAGGGAAAGGTGTGAGGTGAAAACCCTAAAATAATCATGTGTATAAATGATAATGAACCGTAAAACAAAAATGGGTGCATTCATCTTACCTAGGGCAAGGGTTCCGGTTATCTGGAACTGGGTATTGAAGAGTACACCTTCTACTATCTGGAGAGCGCAACCTGCGAGAAGAATTTCAATTCATGAATTAAACCTAATAAGATACCAGGAAACCCGGTCATGGAGCGAATTAATAAAAGAGGTGTCGTGATCATGAATTACTTGGAACGGGAGAGAGCGTCATCCGCGGGAACCTGGAAAAACCCCAGAGTAAAACTGTTTGATAACTGGACACTCTGTAACAGCGGGAACCTGGAAAAACCCCAGAGTAAAACTGTCTGATAACTGGACACTCTGTAACAGCATGCGCAACTCAAACAAGAAGTAAACTCTGAGAGAATGAAAATACTGGCAAGCGACCTGAATAGTAAAACCTCCTCCCAAGTGAAAAGGTTTGTCCGTGGCCAGTTTTAGATCTCGACTCGAAATGGTTGCAGGGACAAACTGAAAGCACAGGACCTAGGGTTCGTTACCTGAACGCAGGGGCATATCCTTCTATGCGGGCTCAACGGCGATCTCCAAACATCTGGCCCAGTTAAACCATATGCAAACATGTGTCCTACATGTAGGACACTTAGAACACGTACCAAAAACTTAGGACAAACTACCCTGTGCTTAAAATGTTCAGCTCCGAATGTCTTAAGCTAAACAAGCCATCCAAACTTTGGTTAAATTTTTTTTTTGGATTTGGAAATTCAGCAACCCGGCAATAAGACCTCCAGTATAAAACTTTGGATAAAAAGCAAGAAACATCAAGGCTCTAAAATAAAACTTTGGGTAAAAGCGAAAAAACAACAATTAAATGCTCTGGTCAACCCAAATTAATAGGGAGTCAACCACAGATCGAACGCTAATAGTCCCAGCAGGGACTAATAATGTTATTTAAATTGTATTTTTAAATTAAAATGAATGGTTAGGTTAATTATATTATATATTTTAATTAAATAAATTTGCAAAATAAAATGAAAAAATATTTTTCACTCTAAAATATTAAAAAGATTATCTTAATTCGAGATCTCCAAGGCCTTAGAGGGTTTAAATTTAAATTAACATGCAATTTTTTTTCTTTTTCGAGTTTGTAAAATTTGAGGAAAATGTTTGCAACTAAGTGAAAATTTGAATTCCTCTAGGCCTTTAGTGATCAAAGAGATTTGACTTTTCTCTACTTTTAGTTGAAAGTAACATAGATCATATTTTAAAATTTTTTGAGAGCAATACAACTTATTAAAAATTTTAACTATAAAAATATTGGGTTAATTTCCTTATTTATATACATATAAAATTATTTTTTGTTATTAAATTTTTTAAATTGACATTGTAATATATTATTTTTTCTTTATTATTATTAATTAAACCTTAAAAAAGTACAGATCTCTATGATACTTTAAATTACATATCTCTATCCTATCTTAAATTAGAAAAAAACTTATTAGATATCTGGCCAATAAGAACGCAAGTGATTATGTCAGATATATTCACCTCCATTACACTACATTCCATTCCCCATTCACATGCTGACGCACTTTGTTATTTCTATGTTTTTTTGTTTAACAAAAGGAAAAGGCAGACTGAGACACGTTTGAAATCTAACCATTCTTATTTGATGGAAATAGGACATGAAAACCTCCAAGCTGACAGGGATTGATGAAATGCTGACGTAGGAGCATGTGATGTGTCAGAGAGACTCAGGCCATGACCCATTCCTTTGGGTAGTTGTTTTCACCAGCACACTAGGTAGGAAGGTAGTTGCTTTCACCAGCACACTAGGTAGGAAGGTACCTCGTACCAGCCTGAATGAAAATGAAGTTGGTGGGTTTGGTGGTGGCAGAGAGACCTTACAAGCATACAATTATACAATATAACGGATTTTCAGATTCATGTGATTAAATGTATTATCCAACCTAACCTATCTTAAGGAAAATAACATTATTTCTAAATAAAATATCAGCAGCGAAAGTTGGTGTAATTTTTTTAATAAAAAAATATATTATACTTTTTATATAATATAAATTTCATTATTGTTGAAGTTATTTCTATGTTACTATTATTTTGGTATTTCTTATTTCTTTATTAATTTTTTTTTAATGAGTAGGTTTCGTGTTTTTTTTATTAAAAAATATTAATTAATTTATATTTTTTTTTTAAGTTTTGTATGATTTCCCTTTTTCTAAATTAAAATTAAATTACCTATTATAATAAAAATTTTAAAAATTTTAAGATATATTGATGATGGTAATTAGTGTGATAAAAGGTTCAAAGAGATATTAATGATATAATTTAAATTCAAAAAATCATATAAAAAAACATTTAATATGTTTAATATCTTTTTTTAAAAACCCATGTATTTAGTTTAACCATTCAACTTTTGCTTCTTATATTTTGTATTTTTCCTATCCGGTGGATTTTGTTTGGACAATTTAGATGTAATTTTTTTAAAAATCTATATATCAAAATGACTAAATTAACCGCAGGGGAGAAAGCAATAACCTGTAAATACCATTGGTTGATAATAACCTCTATACTTAATAATAATGATTGATTATATTTTAAGATTATGATTAAGCAAGGTTAAATTGACTGCACATAAAGAGTTGAAGCAAATTATTATCTTTATAAATTTATATGAGAATATAATGAGTGGGTGAATATGAATCAATTTTGAAAACATTTTTTGTTTTATATATAATATATATAATATTAATATATATTGAGTGGGTAATTTAGATGCGGAAAATTTTATGAATGTACATATTACCAGGGTTATTAACCATCAGGGAGAAAGCAATAATTTTGGTGGATAATATCTTTTTACACTTTGAATAATAGTGATGATTATATTTTAGGACGACTAAGATAAGTTAAATTGGTTTTATATAATTTTTTAGCAAATTATTATTTTCATAAATCTATATGAGAATATGAAATAAATGTTAGGAAAATAAATTTTGAAAATAAGTTTGGTTTGTTATAATGTGCTAATGTAAATATGGATGAAATGCTTTTGCAATTCGTATTGTTTAATAGAGATTTGAACTTTTATAATATTATAGCTATATAAATTAAATGGATAGTAAACCCCATGAGCATAAATCCATAATAAATCCCAAAACACTTCATCATACATCTCATATTACTAAAATTTTAAAAAATCATAAAAACTAACTAAATTATAATTTTAAAATTAATAATAATTATAAAA
The DNA here is from genome assembly GCA_000404065.3 of Pinus taeda. Classification (NCBI taxonomy): domain Eukaryota; kingdom Viridiplantae; phylum Streptophyta; class Pinopsida; order Pinales; family Pinaceae; genus Pinus; species Pinus taeda. Next base: position 8,957 of record APFE031381464.1, read on the forward strand.
AAAATATTATACATAAATTAAACATATATGTATTTAAAAAAACATGGCATATGATTCTTTAGCATGGATATTTAGCCCTATTTTACTATGAGATTTTTAATTTGTAAATAGGGTTTATTATAATGCTATGGGTCAATACCATGGCTTATCAATACCACATGCCCAAAAAGTCATAATACACTTCATATGACACTTGTTCATATTACATTTTTTTTTAATTAATCGATTTAATTAAAAAAATAAAAGGGGCATAATTACTCTGGAAAAGAATCTCAATTATTCATTTTTGTGTATTACTATGAAGATTAAATCACTACCATCCAACTAATAATTATTAATAACCAGTACAACCACATTAAAAATATTAATGTGGTTGATATAACAAAAAAACCTATTGCAACAAGAAGAATGTCTTACCAATGCACACATTTACCTGATTAATTGTGTATAAAAAGGTTATGGGTCAACTTTAACTTGAGAAAAAAAAGGAATTACACATCTTATTGTAAAATGGCCCATAATTTTCTCATCTAATTAGAATATGAAATGATTAGAATTGGAATAATCTCAAATTCCTAGGAAATTGGTGCGAGGAGCCTAATCTAATTTAACTTGAGAAAAAAAAGGAATTACACATCTTATTGTAAAATGGATCATTTTTGTCTTCGAGGTTTCTGCCAACTTCATAACTGTGTAGATCATTTTCTGGATTCATCGCATTAGATTTCTTGTTGATCGACGTTTCGAACCAGAACCAGCAACGGTGGTTCATCTTGAAAGACTGGTCTTATTATTCAGTTTAATATGTAGATAAGAGATGCACCATCTAATTAGAATATGAATTTATTAGAATTGGAATAATGTCAAATCTCTAAGAAATTGGTGGGGGAAAGCCACTTGGCACAATTTTATTATTATTATTATTATTATTAAAAGTCAATGTAATCTAACAAGCTCTGTAACACACTGCAATAGTTGATAATCATTCAGATGAAATATATGCTAAGCATATTCCATTGAAATTCAATCTAGACCCTCAATTAAAAAGAAAAAAATCAACATACTCAATCCCTAACTTAAAATGAAATAAAAATTTACAAAAATAATTAAATTAAAATATAAACTTTATTCAAAAATAGACACACCTAATCAAGAATAAATACAATTATTAATATATATAGATACCTATAATTAATTAAAATTGTATAAAACTAAAAAAAATATCATTAAAATCTAATTCTAAGAACTTTAAGAATTAGACACATATATCACTGTAATACTTTATTATATCTAATATATAATATATATAATATAAAAATATTATAAATTTATTATTTATTAAAATTATATATATCTTTTAAATAAAACAATTAATTTGTCATATTATAAAACAAATTATAAAAAGCCTTTTCAAATGGAAATAACACCTTTCTTCAGATTTAGTCCAGCAGTGGATAGTAATCAATCCAATTATACAATATACCTACATAATTATATCACCTAATCAATCGTCTAACAACAAATTAGCTGCGCAATTACATCGCCTAATAAAACTCTTAACATATCACTTGACTGAACTTAGCAGCATAACAAAACATTATATGCCTAACAAATACTTTGTCAGCACGCTCCATAGCCAGGGGCTCCGCCTAGTTGGTGTGACAATTTTTGCAGTTAATTGGTAGTTGATGAGGGCCGTTGATTGGTAGATAAAACATAACATAATTTTAGGGTGAAGGACAATAGGTAGCTGCAAGGATTTGGGAAACTCAAAAAGTAATGTGGTTGGTAGGTATTCCCTCATATAATCTTCGCTACATTTGGATTCCCACCCCTCAATTTATTTTTAGCTAAAATGGCTAAATTAAAGGCGATTTTTCGCAGGGTTTCTTTCACTAAGCGTCAGCGAGGAAAACATAAAGGACCACCAGGAAAGCGACAGAAAGTGTATGTTGTTGGCAAGATGCGATATTGTGAAAAAAGAACACATCAAATCCGACCAGGGTACCACCAATACTGAAGTTTTTGGCAAATATGGTTCATTTTTTGTGTGTTATAAAGTTGCTCACTGTAACACTCCATTTCGAATAATCTCAGAAGTCTCTCTACCTAATTCTTGCATTTAGGATGTGTCATTTTTAGCCTTATCTACCAAGGATAATTGATAAGGATAATAATGTTAGGGGAAAATCATTTTCGCCAAATGTCTCAAAGTATTGATTTATTAATAGATTTTTTTTTTATTTTTAACAAAGATAAGTTCTTACTCTCGTAGAAACAATTTTAAGACATACTTTAAGACCCACATTTAAGACTTTTTATTTTCTTAGGTTCTTATTTTCAATTTTTTTTTAATAGCCCATGGGTGGCAATTCCATTGGTGATAAACATGTTATGAAATATTATGTAAACCCTTGAATCAAGGTTCAAGTCATTCCCCAATCAAAGACACTTCTTTGTAATAGTTATCATAGGATAAAGAAAGGTAACATGGTTATTTTACTCTGATTGGTTAGGTGTTAAAATTATTATAATATTAAAGATAAAAAATGGAGTTCTCTAAGATAGTAGTGTGAGGTAGTTTTTGGAATTTTTTCACTCACATTTTTCAGTTAATTTTTTTAGAAATGCTAAAAAAAAATAGTTTGAAGTTGTTGTGGTGTGAGCCCATGTTTTGACTTTTTTCTAATTAGATTTTTGTATTGATTTTTTTGAGGAATGTGTAAAATCATATTTTTAAGTTCTTGGGTTGGGTGATGTTAGAAGGGTTGAACATATTTTTAACATTAAAAAATACAATTTAAATAACATAATATTGTGAGATGTCACCAATAATAGTGTTGTCAAATTCCTTAGACTACACTTAAAAAAAAGGGATTGAAACTTTTACCTTATAAATTAATAAGAATGGTTGATAAATGAGTTATTTATAAAAA
>APFE031381491.1:0-10658 GCA_000404065.3 Pinus taeda
ACTGACCAGCCTATGTTAGTAGTTGAATAGAATTACTAATAAGTGTGCTTAAATAATGGAAAAACCAAAAATCATCAACACACAAAACTTTGTTTCATGTGCCCCTGGGACCTACCATGATGGGGTAGGTCAAGTTAAGGCTCTGATACTAACACAAAGTTACAGAAAAAACACTATATAGTTCACATTGGTCAAATGAGTTTACAAAACACACATAATATAGTTCACATTGGTCAAATGATGGTATATATAAATGGCGTAGTGTAACTTATATAAGAGAAATTATTTCATCATAATTCACCAAAATTAGACAATACAATTTCAATATTTTTGGTTATTTAAAACACATCTTTGAACCCTTGAAAACCATGGAGCGCTTGAATTATGCACATCTTTGGATTTAGAACCCTTGAAAACCATGGAGCACTTTAATTATGCAAAGTAAACAATTTAAACTCAAGTTCTTAAAAATCTTTGTCAAATTTTGATTAAAACTAATCAGAAAAATTGTCATGAAAAAGTCATCTTATTTATAAGTTAGGCTACACCCATATAAATACGGAGAGTGACTTACAAATATACAATAACTAACTTTCACACATAATCAATTAATTGAGAGAGTATCTTAACCACACACCAATATAGGACTACTAGTTGGAGGGAATCACACAACAACTCTACTAGGCCTAAGACATTTCCTAGAATTAACACATATTGATGCAAGTGGGAATTGCATGCTCTAACATGAACAACTGTCATCTGAAGTGAGTTATGATAGTATATTTACATAATAACACAACCACATTAAAAATATTAATGTCTCTATATTCAGGCTTCTGTGATCCATAATGAATTAAGCAAAGTCATTAAGTAGAAATCACATAAGAGAAAATTTTGACCGACCCGTTTCGAATCAACAAGTGTGAGTCATCATCATGACCAGATAAAGATGCAGACTATGGAAAAGGCTTAAATAGAGAGCCTTTGTCATGGTTTGCCTCTTCATTTGGTCCTAGAGATGAACCGCACTTGTTGGTTCGAAACGCGTCGGCCAAAAATTTCTCTTATGTGATTTCTAGCAAAAGGTTTGGCTTAAATATTAATGTCATTGATATAACCGAAGACTTCATAAATATATAGATAAAAAACCTATTGCAAAAAAAATATTATTATTAATTTTAAAAATATTAATGTGGTTGATATAGCCCAAGGCTTCATAAATATATAACAAAAAGAACTATTGTAACAAAAATATCATTATAACTATTGCAACAAAAATTATTATTAACTTTGATACTTACCATTAATAAATGGGCCATGACAAAGAAAGACTAGTGTTGAGAGTTACTATCCTTTACAACCAAGATATAAGACAATTTTTCTAAATTTAAGTATGCTTTGAAAATCAATAGGAAATTGGTGGCGGGAGCCATGTGGTAGGAATATAGTTTTTAAAAATTAATTAAAAGCCAATGCAACCTAACAACCATAGATAAGCATGCATATACATAGCATATTCCCTTGAAAACCAATCTAGGATGTGAGTTAGAAAACATATAAAGTGAAGAGATCTCCATCCACCTTAATTTCAAATAAAAAAACCTTTAGCTAATTAAAAATCACCTTTGTCAAATTAAATATTTCCATATAAAATACTCTAATCTTTATAAATTAACAATATTATTAATTATATATAATACTACTATAATATATATATAATTTAAAATAAAATTATATTTCCATCAATATCCTCAATACTGAGCATGCCTGGAGCATGAGAAGTATAGCGTATTTCAAGTGCATAAAACTTTTCAAAAGCAAAAATTCAATGTGATGTTGTGTCCAAATATGATGTGATATTCATGGTCAGTCTACAACCCACTCGAGATTGGGCAGCGTTAGAGTCATCTGCAGATTCTTAAGAAGTTCTTTTGTCAGATGCCAATGCGGCTGTCAAGGTTACGCAAAGCATAATACAATAAGCAAACGCAGAGTTCATTGCCGGTTAGTTCAAGATGCAGAGCACTGAATTCATAGACAATTCGAAAGATATCTATAAAATATAACGTTGTGGGAATCTACTCTAAAAAAGCTCAATTACTGAAGCACACGGGATTATTGTTATTGAAACACGAGAATGGGTGTAGGTGTATCTGATGAGAAGAATGCGCAGACTGTAATGGTTATGCTTCCCATTAGGTTTGATGAGAAAATGCGCAGACTGCGCTGCTTCGCATTAGATTGGAGGTGCATGATAAGTAGTTGACTTTTATGCTAGAATAATGGAGTATGGAGTGTTAAGAATTGTCATTTGTTTGGTCGATGAGTTATACTGTTTATTGACTTTTTAGTTAGTTATGAGTTGGTTTTTTTTATTACATCGGTTATTGTTTATTTTTAGTATATTAGACTTTTATGATTTAGAATATTTAACATCGGTCATTTTTTATAAATGTGATATGTGATGTCTGATTGATTATTAATAGATTGTTTATTTTTAGTATATTAGACTTTTATGATCTAGAATATTTAACATCGGTCATTTTTTATAAATGTGATATGTGATGTTTCATTGATTATTTGGGTAATAGAGTGTGATCTGTGTAGTTTATTTTATTTTTGTTTTTTTGTTATTTTTATATGTTTTTTCGGTGTAATTTGTTTTTGGCGTTAAAGTAGTTGGGACTTCGGATCCACTAGTGGATCTTGCATACATTGGATGAGATGGCTAGCTTGAGAGTGATTTGACAATTACTCACAAACCATAGCTTTATGGAAAATTAGAACTTCAAATTTTATTCACTTTACGTCACTATTCCCACTCAATTTATTCAAAATTTCATTTTCTAGAAACTCTTAGAAAAAAGTTATAAAAAAAACTTCATTATATTTTTTAATGCAACTCATGACATGAAATAATGAACTTTGCATCAAAGTGGTTATGGAAGAACTTTGGGTTGGCTTCAATATGCTAGCATGGGTGTCACTTCATTGTTATCTTCGAGCTGAAATAATTAGTTATATTAATCAAATGTTCCTTAATCGCACTATGAAGGTGCTTGAATTGTTGAAGAAATTTGGTATGGAAGATTGTAAACATTCTTTTATGGCCATGGAGCTGAATTTGAAACTTTCAATATTTGAAAATAGGGAATTGGTTGATAGCACTAGGTATACAAAATTGATTAGAAGCCCCTAAGGAAAAGATGGAGTTAGGCAAAAAAAAATACTAAACTCATTTATTTTGGTCTTCCTTACTAGAAAAACAAAAACAATTCACTCTCATATGCTAATTTTGTAAAGTAAATGGATGAGAGAATATTTATGGCTATTGTTCAAAGATGATATCTTCTATTGCAAAATATAAAAGATAGTTGCTAACTCATATTTATGGCTATTGTTCAAAGATAATATTTTCTATTGCAAAATATAAAAGATAGTTGCTAACTCTTTAGTATAAGTGTTGAAGATATCAACTTAAAAAGAAACGTATAGAATTAGAGTGAGATTTTTCAAGATCTTGGTGTAATTAAAAAATCTAGTCCCAAAAGCCAATTAACAATAAAGATCACCACTGATTTGCATCTAAGTAAATGCTAGTTTATCAAATTTCTCAATTATCATCAAACCCCAATTTTGTTTATCTTAATCAAATTAATTACAACACTAAAATTAATTTTCTTGTAATTGATTTTCATAAAAATTAAATTAAATTTTAAGTTAACTATTACAAGACTAAAATTATTTTTCATGAAAATGAAATTAAATTTTAAAATAACTGTTAAAAAAATTAATTTTTTTTCCAAACCCAAATTTAACACTCTACTAAGAGCATTATACATACATCATTAAGACATTTTTTTGCTTTACTATATATCTCGTTTTTAAAAAACAATTTGTAATTCAATTCATAATATGAAAGAAGAAACCATTAATTTTTGCATTTATGAGAATTATTGGTGGACGGTTTAAGCATAGGCCAAGATAATAGTTGAACATAACAGTTTCTCGTTTTCCTCACAATATACATAATTTGATGGGCTCTGTTATCATCCACAAAACAGCTATCGCTCATGTCTAACGGTAATTTCACGGATCACAGTCAACAAATTCCTCTCTTACTACCGGTTAAAATCTCGCCAGTGTTTTCGTTGTATGTAAGTGCCGTTATTAGAGATCTCACTAACCACTTTCTCAACTCGGAACGATTGGAAGCATTGGGTGTAATCCTTGCCAGCCATTCTCCCATAACTAGGTGAACAGTTGTTCATGCTGATCATCCTGTGATTAACGTCGTCATCATCGTCATACTGCTCAGTATCATTATTGTTGTTGTCATCATTGTCATACTGCCTAATATTATATTGGGTAGTATAGTCATTGTCACACTGCCCAGTCTCATCATAGTAATCATCATACCGCCCAATATCATTATCATCATCGTCATACTGCCCAATATCATCATCATACTGCCCAATATCAATATCATCATCATCATACTGCCCAATATCATTATCATCATCGTCATACTGCCCAATATCATTATCATTATCGTGATCGTCGTAGTCATAGTCATCGGCCATCCATTCATCACCGCCATTGTCATTGGAAAGGCAAACAGAAACGGAATTATGTCGTCCACCTGTAATGAAAATACCACCTACCATCCATTCATCACCCCAGTTGTCATTTGAAAGGAAAACAGAAACGGCAATATGCTATCCACCTGTAATGAAAATACCACCTGGAATTCTATCAGTGGAGATAAGGCAGTGCTTAAAATTGTGGTCTAGAAACATCTCGTACTCGTCAAATGTGACCTTAACAGACCCCTGTGAATCACAAACATGAACCTTTCTGTCATGGGTGGATCAACTGTTTCCAAATATTAAGGCGTCCGCGGTGCATTAAGTTTTGTGGATTTTATAAGTTGGGCGATTTCAGAGGATGCATCGAACACATATATTCCCAAACCAACTAGTTGCGTAAGTATTCTATCACTGACGCAGCGACTACGGGGGCTTGATCTCAGTTTTGCCAGCGAAGTCTTTCATGGTGTTTGTGTTTGGAATAAATTTTCAATGTAATTTTATCTTTCCAACGAATTCTACCATAGTTACACATCAACATATCCCTATGTTCCAGACACAAAAAGAGACGAATTCTACCATAGTTACACATCAACATATCCCTATGTTCCACACACAAAAAGACACGAAGATTAGTCGTTTCAATTGGTATGGTAAACAGCATGGTGTACCGAGTCAATTCGAAAACTTTGTATTAGTTGCTGCGCAGATTATGAATGTTGAAATATTAATTTCAACTTGCCTTGCAGCAGCATTAAAACGGCAACTTTAAAAACCATTCCCGAAAACTATCAAAGCTCATCGGACCATTTTTTTGTTGTGAATGTGGTTTTCGTACAAACCCCCAATGCAATAAGATTTTTAAGCTTCTCCAAAACCATTTTCCATTCGGACGTAAAGTTCGGTACCAAAGGTCTCCCGATATTGTTTTGAGCCGTCCCATTGAGTTCATTATTATCCACCGTTGATTGCAATCAAACTGCAAGCAAATAAAATTGACGTGTGGTAAAAGTTTTTTGATTGCAATTAAACTGCAAGCAAATAAATTTGATGTGGTAAAAGTTTTTTGTTTGACTACCGTAAAATTATTTAATTCTAAGTTATTGTAATAGGTAAAAGTTTGGTGGAAACTTTAAATTTTAATGTTTTTAATTAAAGGTATGGGCATAGCATATAGTTTTTAATTATATTGTTTTAAATTCACGAGTGTAAGTTTTTGTTTTACTGAACAAGTAAAACACATTGTAATGTCTTTTTTGTCAATTGTATTTTGGGAATGAAACACACAACAGTGCGAAGAAGTGACTATAGAAAAACAGGGGAATCAATGTGCAGGTGAAAAACACACACAGCAGTGTGAATGTAAGAATGGACTTATGAAATGAACTAAAGTTTGCACAACAGTGCGAGGGTGAAGGCAAAGAAAAACTAAGATAAAGTTTTTGTAATATGCAAAGTGCATAATGTGATTTTTATTTTTATAGCAGTATATGTAAAAGTTTGTTTTACAGCAGTAAATGTAAATAAGATTTTCACACAGCGTAAAATCTCAGGAGGAGAGAGAGTAACTTTTGTTGTTGAATTTCATTTGGTGAATCCCTCTGAGTGAAAGAGGATGAATTTTGTATCAGTCTTTTATTAATGAATATAAAGGCTTTTATGGGTGTGTAATACTCTGTTCTCATAAATTTTTCAAGCTTCCCTGTGCAAAAGATCCTCGAGAAAAACAGAGCATTGTCTTTGTGTGCAGTTTGTTTGTTTGTTTTTGGGATTTTACCAGAAAAATCGCCAACAATGGTATCAGAGCTTGCTTCAAGCTCTTTGAAGGTGTCAAAGAAGCTAAAGGAAAGATTTTTTGGCTGTAGCAGTTTCTCAGCAAAGTGAAGACTCAGTGAAGAGGATTCAGGTATTTCTCAAATTAGTTTCTTGTGTTACTGCTGAAATGATGGCCTCCTGCCAAAGCTAAGGATCGTTGTTTGATTGGACTCGTGTCCTGGGAAATTTAATGAACGATTAAATGATTGGTACGTTTTTCGATAAAAGGATTAGGGTTACGGGACCTGTTTCACCGGATGTTCACCGGTACCTGCCGGTTATCCTTACACAAAAAGTGCTCATTGACAACCCTCCGTTAATCATTTTCATTTCACTTTTGCCGGGTCACTCTGCCAAAGTCTCATGCTGCTCTGCGAGAGCTCTGGTCACTTAACCCTTCTGGTTTTTGAAGCTCGTCCGAGGGTTTTCTCGACCCTTCCCTGTCCCTGGAGGTGATATCTTACCAGTTTGGAGGCGTCGTTCTGTTCTGCAGGTTCTGTATTTGATTTGGTAGTTGGTTAACTCGTTTCTCTTATTTTTAATCCGTTAAACTCATTGTCTGTTTGTTTCGTTACCAGGGTCTTCCATGGCAGGTTACCCTCCAGCTATTCGTCGTTTCAATCTCTCGCCAAGGTAAGCATTCGCTCTCTGTCAGATTTCCCTTAACTCTTATTTACTTAATCTGACATAATTGTTCCGTGTCTTCAGGGTTTCATGGGTCCTTCACTGTTCATTTCGACCTCCTTCGTTCAGGTAATTTCTGCTCTGTTGATACCTTGTTTCTTGTTTTACTTCGAGGGTTTCACTGGTTAGGGTTTTGCTAACCCTTTTCGTTTGATTTACAGGTGGCTCGAAACTGGTCGGTTCTTGATGGCACCCTCCACAACCGTTGCCGCTTGCTCGACCCTACAGTACTCTCTCCCGGGTAGGGTCTATCTTATCGGTCCTTGTCCATAGAGTTTTGCTGAGGTTTTTTTTATCTGTAGTTTGCAGTCGCCTATGCGAGGTGTCTATCTTTTTGTCGATAGGTGTAACTTACTCGGTCTCTGGCCTTTTTAGAGAGTGATTATTCCTCTATTCAGAAATGTTCTTCCTGGGTTTTTGTTGGAACTATGTTCTGAAGGTGATTATTCGGGTTTTCGAACCCTGGTCTGTAACTATGGTTGCTTGTCGGTCTTTTTATTTTGTTGGCACTTGTTGCCCTGAACTCCTCGTTCTGTAACGAGAGTTGTATCAGTTCATGGGGACCCTCAGGTGACTGGAACCTCGGTTGCCAACGCTGTGGGTATTTTCGCTACAGGGTTTTGATGACTTCTGGTTTACAATGTAATATGCAAACTCTAAATGTTATTTGTTACCTGTCTGTAAATATTATTTTGTGCCAAGTCTGCGTTGTTTGGATGAATACGTTTCTTGGGTCTCGAGGGGACCGTGAACCAAATGAACTGTATATTAAATTAACTTGTAATCTAATACTACAGTTACTTCGATTTCACTATGACACTGTTCTGTTCATATTATGGGAAGTTATTTCGGATTACCTGAGTTTGATTCTTGTTCGTGCCTGCTCGTTCCTTTCGTTCTGAGCGCGCACTGTTATGCACCTTCTTTTTGTTATTGCTATCTCCCTTTACCAGAAATTTGTTGGGTTCTGAGTTCCCTTCTTCTCGCTCTGGAGGAATTTGTGTCCTGCAACCGCCCTTTGTTCTTCTCGCTTGTCGTCCTGTACTGTTACTCTTATGCCAGTTTGTTACACATACACAGTTACATTACATGCATGCATATATTCCATTACAGTGATAATACAGTAGAGTAAAAATAGATGTGCTTTGCTTGAAAAGAAAAACGACTGTATTTCCTTTCAGTTTCTCTGTTCTTCGGGGGAATCCCGTACAATGATTTCTTTTTCTCTTTTAACATTTCTGAATCAATACAGTTCAGATTAGTTGAAACTACCCTAACAGATTATTGTAACTAATTATCAATTTTTGAAATGCTTTGACTAATACAACTGTAAAGAGTTAATTAACAAATAAAAGGAACTAATTAACTGTCAGTTTATCTTGTTGTCCACCATTCCTACTTGAAACAGAAATAACTCATTACCTCCAATCGACCTACTCCTAATGTCTTATGATAAAATAAAGTAATTGAAATAACGTAAAATGACTTGAGAAGCCTACGCCTGTTTAGTCATGAATTCATGATTGCATCTTTGTGAGACTGTCAGCCAACTTTCGTCTCCTCAGAGCTGGATGCTCCTGCATCATGCTCCTGGGGTGGCAAAAAGTCAGGGCTCTGTTCCATGAGGTCGTCAACAGAAAAGCCTGCCTTCTGAATTTGCATTGCATTAAGCCACGAACTGTCCTCTATTGGACGGTTCTTCCACTTTACTAAATACCGCAAATATTCCTTCCTGCGTGTGTGCTTAGCTACCTGTGTGTCCAAAATTCCCTCAATCTCGACGGGTGGTGCCATCGGCATCTGTCTCGTCCATGAGTCTCCTTTCAATTTGGTGTCCCGCGGTGGCTCTGCTGCCGCATCATCTGCCAAACCTGCAACATAAGGGAACAGATCTGCCACGTTAAAATTAGGGGAAATACCAATCCATGGTGGCAACTGTATCTCGTAAGCGTTCGCAAAAAATTTGCGAATGATCTTGCAGGGCCCGATTTTCTTAAATTTGAGCTTGCTGTACTCCCGCTTTGGAAACTGTTCCTTGCGCAAGTATGCAAGAACTTCATCCCTGAAATTAAACTGAACCTCCCGGCATTTTGTATCATCTCGCTGCTTGTACTTCTGACTGTTGTCCTGTAGTTTCAGCTTAACCTGTTTGAGCAGTTTGCTCATAGCTTGGGCGAAATCTTCCCCATCAGCGCTCCATTTCTCCAGTTTCCCCAAATCTCATAACTCGTGCACTCCTCGCGGATGCATGTCGTACAGAATTTGAAATGGGCTGTAGCCTGTGCTACGGTTAGGAATATGTTATATGCGAATTCCGCCTGTGACAGTACATGATCCCAAGTCCGGGAATTTTCACCTATGAGACTTCTAAGTAAATTTCCCAGACTTCGGTTCACTACTTCCGTCTGTCCGTCCGTCTGCGGATGATAAGCGGAGCTGAACTGCAACTGAGTAATTAACTTCTTCCACAGAGTTCTCCAAAAATGGCCTGTGAACTTGACATCTCTGTCGGAGATAATGGTTCGTGGAAGTCCATGCAACCGCACAATCTCTGTAAAGAAAAGATGTGCTATGTAAGTGGCGTCGCTGGTTGTCCGGCATGGTATAAAGTGCGTCATCTTTGAAAATCGGTCGACTACAACCATCACTGAATCAAAGCCGCGTTGTGTTTTTGGCAAACCCAGCACAAAATCCATGTTGACCAAATCCCAAGGTCGACTAGGAATGGGCAATGGCATATAAAGTCTAGTGTTCTGACTGTCACCTTTTGCCAATTGACAAGTTTTACATCTAGTCACATACCTCTGCACGTCTCACTGCAACTTAGGCCAAAAATAGAAATGCTGTACCTGAGCAATGGTTTTATCAATTCCAAAGTGTCCTGCTAGGCCTCCACTGTGTTTTTCCTGTATGATATTTTCCCGCATAGAACAGTTGGGAATGCATAACTGCCCTCCTCTGAACAACAATCCTTCCTGTAAATTATAATCCAGCCACTTGTTGTCATTTCGTAACAGCGGGTTTTGGCAAGCCTCATAGGCTTCCAAAAACTCGGTGTCAGTCAGATAGAGCTCTTTCAAGTGTTCAAATCCTAAGATCTGCATTGTGCTCTCTTGTAACAGTAATGTTCTCCTACTAAGTGCATCTGCTACCTTATTTGATTGCCCACTAATGTGTTTTAGTACAAACGTGAGACTTTGCAATTACTCAACCCAAGCTGCATGCTTGTGGTTCAATTTATGCTGCTGCATCATGTACTGTAACGCAGAATTATCAGAAAATAAAACAAATTCGTTACCTAATAGATAATGTCGCCAATGCTTCAAAGCTTGCACAATGGCATAGAACTCCTTGTCATAGGTCGAGTACTTCTGTATGCTCTCATTTAGCTTTTCGCTAAAATAAGCAACTAGTCTGTCCTCCTGGCTAAGGACTGCTCCAATGGCTGTACCACTGGCGTCGCAACGAACTTGAAAAAGTTTGTTGAAATCAGGCAGTCTCAACACAGGTCTTTCAGTAATCTTCTTCTTCAAGATCTGAAAACTGTTTTCTGCTGCTTCAGTCCAGTGA
>APFE031381492.1:0-14328 GCA_000404065.3 Pinus taeda
ATAGTTTGTAGTTTTTTAATTAGAGAGATATATATAAATTTATTTAAAATGAGATATACATAAAGAGAAATGAGATAAAGTAAATGAAATTAATAGAAAAGCTCATGTAGTACATTGTTTTAAATTCATATACTACTCAATGGCTCACTATCACCATGGTGCCCCCTAGTACACCATGGCTTTAAAGGGGGGTGTTCAACATGGAAACCCTCGTTGTGGGTCTACTATTTAACCCGGAGCTTCTTTTTGAAGGTTCAATAGGGGCGCGAGATAGATCAATGATCCATGTACATGATCAGGTCCGCCTCGTGTACTCGGAGTTAAGATGGGGGGGGGCTAGGTCTGAAAATGAATACTACCACTGTTTAAAATCGCCTTGTCTTCATTGGTGGTAACACTCTGGAACCTCATCCTTGGTGCGATGGCGTGACACGGAATCGTGTGTGCAAACATCAGATAGCCATTTAGATTACATGTGGATGCCATATGTTATCAAGATATTGGCCTAACTTCAAGTGGTCATAACTTTCTATCTAAGAGTCAGATTGAAATGCAATTTATGTCACTCAAAATCCCTCGACAAGCTAGATGCGATCATGGCATCAAATTTTATTTCTGCGTTGGAAAAGAAGGATTTTTGGTGAGGCCATATTCATAACAATCTTCATAGGTGGGGTTAATTCATAGATAACACCTTCAAGAGCTCGATATATTATGATGGGTGAGAGGGAGTGTTATAGTCATGTTTATAAATTTTAATAAATGGTGTGTTATAGTATCAATGGTCATGGAAAGTTACATCCATTCATGTTGAGTTGGGTTCTCTCATCAATGTCATATGAGTCATAGAAGAGATGGGGATGGCTATGGGAGAGGAAGAAAAGCCCCACACAAAGGAAGAAGGATAATTTCAACTCTCTAACTACACAACCTTTTGTAGTGTCTTGGAAAACCTTTTGTCGGTTTACTAGTCTTTTTCTCCCACTAGTATGGCTTCCATGACACTGTATTTATCTCCCATAGTACCTTGTATAGATTCCACCATAGGGTACTTATTTCCAATGTGATAACTTATAACTATGGTATGTATTCATTGTCGAGTCATATCTTTTTCTAGTGCTCTGTCTTTTAGAAGATCAAGGTAAACACAGAAAGAAGATTGTTTTCTTCCTTTCTTATTTTTCCTCTTTAGCCATAACCAATTTAAGTTTCTTCGTGTGAGTTGGCGTCAATCTCTCATGTTAGCCTCTTAACATACTTTTGAAAGGATTTATTATACCAACATAAATTCCCATTCACTATTATTTTCTTTTTTAGAAAATAAAACAATATTTCATCACATGTCCTTTAATTTTTCTCAACCCAAGAACAAAGAAAATATGCATCATAGTATTGCATTTGTGAGTGTTGGAATCCTTCAATGAGCCTTTGTCCCAACTCTACAAAGACGACATTAATGAGTTAGATGGAGTTTTATTGTTATTCACGAAGCCATGTGATTGAGGTTGGAACCCATATCGATAGGATTCTTGTGGCGCTCCGCAAAGACATTGATGCGATCATGTGGACTATGGATACTTTGGAGAAATATTATTTTTGAGAAAGCAACATGACCCTTGGATAGAATAGGGAGACCCCAGTTATTTCCAACAAAAATAATGTCTTATTTCCCACAAAAAAAAGCACATACCTCGATTTACAAAACCAAGTGATTTGCCTCCACTGGCATTGTTTAGAAATGTTTTCTAGGAGAGGGAGAGAGACATGGAATCCTTTAGTGGGTATGATTTTTGTTATTTCATTCTTGATTAAAACCCAAGAATGAAAAATAGGGATTTCACATTTGTACAAAACCCTTTGAAAATACCCATTGAGTAGTGGTGATTGTTAGTGCTAAGATGGTATCTCCAAGAAACATAATATGTAACAATGATCAAATTGGTATAGTTATAGATGCTAATAGAGTTATCAAAAACAAATATTATTTCAGAAGGAAGAAAAAAATATTTTTTTCATGATAGCTGAGGAAACTACGAGTAATGTAGGAATAACATTTGTTAATGCCACACTATTTCTTCCCAAAATGATTAGGGAATTCCCTTCCCTTGAATCAAACTCTAACATGTTATAATTCATTCCATAGAAATGCATTCTCGAATGGAAGAAGCGCGATGATAAATATTGCATCATGATTTATTGATGATGGGAGGAAAGAGAAAGGCGTTTATCTCTCGAAAGAGTTTTAGTTATTGGATGTTTACCTTTTTTAATATTGTGTCTTGTAAGTTTGTACAAAACAAATCCAAATGTTGTAGATGTGGAGAGATTGCTCTACTTGTGCTATTAAACTTCCATATGAAATAAACTATTTATTGTTTTCAGAGGTAAGAAGATGAAAAACTGGATTTATGGAAAATTGCAGGCTAGATAGTAAATGCACAAGTTTATATATGAAGTTGCCTTTGAAAACATGGTTAGGTTGCTGGATCAAATGCAAGTTCTTAGCATTTTCAATGATATTGTTAGTGAACATGTTGTTTGTGCTTTGAATTTTTTCTTGCATTTGTAAAGGAAACACGTTGATCTTAGTCAGCGAATGTGTAAGTGGAAATTATGTTGGAATTCACTACTCTAATTGTTACATCGCAGAGTATAGATGCTTCAAGAAGAATATTGGACTAAGATGATGAAAATTGAACCAAGGTGTTGCAGATCCAAACAAACGTTCCTAGTGCATGCATGCCTTTAGAAAAACGTGAAGTGCAACAACAACTTGCATACAAGAATCATGGTTCATCAAAATTTATAAATGCGGGTTGGGTCCATGCATGAATAGGTAATCGAAGAGAGTTGGAACACATGGGAAGTAACTCAGAGAGAGAGAGTTGGATCAAACTCTAGAAATCACCACAGGTTGAGGAAAGATGCACTAGCATATAAAAGTAGTTAGAGACATCCTTAGAGAGGATGATGCATGCCGTTCATAGTTTATCTTTGTTGTGTTTATTGGGCTTATTAGTTTGAACACACTGAATTTTTAAACTTTGATATAACATAAAAATTATTTTGTTCAAATTTGTGATTGTGAGAAATGATAAGAGTGTGGAGATCTAAGATAACCACTTGATAGAGATGTGGAAAATATCGGAAAAACAGGATTCGAGAGAAGTAAGACAATGTTCCTGTCATGTGCATCATAATATCTTGTTGATAATTTTATAGCCTTGCATAGCAGTATTAACAATGTAAACATCATTCCCAAGTATTCTTGGAGAGGTGTGGTATAAATGAAAGCAAATATAGCGAGGATGTTAGTATCCTCCTATTATTCCTTGAATGAATATTGTTTGAGGAATGTTGTAAAGAAATCAGAGCCGAATTTGTTAAAACATTTGTTTTTTGGGTGGTTTTTTATGTGGTTGTTTTTCAAGCATGGCCATGCTTAATCGAATAATTGTTTTTGTGTATGTTTCTTTCTGGGTTTTTGTTTTTCTTTTATTTTAGAATTTTTTGTTTGGGTTTTTGTTTTTCTTTTATTTTAAAATTTTTTGTTTTGGCTTGGTTTTGGTTTTCTTTTGGTGGAGAGGTGGAAGAGATTGGCTCTAGTCTGTTGGTGTTAGGAGGAAGAGGAAGTTGACTTTAATTGGTTGGCGTTAGAAGGGAGAATGATGCTAAAGACAGGAGAAGAGAACATGGGATCCTGTTGAGGGGACAAGGTATGCACCCTTTTATTCTTTATTTGTATTTCATGATGGTTTTGTAACCAACCATCTGAATTAATTGTGCCTGTGCATGGAACATTTTATTATGCACATTTGTTTTGCTAATACTCTTTGTTTTGGCTTTATATTTGGAGTAAGGGGCAAAATTACAGATTCAGCCGATAATTGTAGAACTCATGCTATGGGTTTTGCTATTACAGGTGAGTGGCTTCCCTAATTAACAATTTATTCATAAATAAAATGGACTAGGGTTTAAATATCTTATAGTTTTCCCTTGTATTCCGACTCCAGGTAAAGTAAACATAGACCCAATTTAAAGAATCCGTCATCTCTGATGCCTTGGATTTCTGAGACTTTATTTAAGAGCGGGGGACAATCGTCAAGGCTTCTTTTCATTCAATGTTCGTGGATAATGACACGTTTATTTTCTTTTAGGATAATGTTCGTGGGTTGTTTTGTTTTTGCTTTTAGAGAAACCCGATAGAAGTTAAATCAATGAAAACTTTTTTAAAAAAGTAGGGTTTATCGGGATTCGTTCGTTCTGGCACACTGTTAGGTTTCGATTTCAAAGATATGGTCTCACACAACCCCAGTTGGCATAGGTATGGAAACAAATACTTGTGCGAGGGTCAGCGCCCTTGGTTACTCCAAGCCAATGCGCCCAGCACACGTAGTTAAGTTTAGGGAATGTGACTGCGAAATAGTCATCAGTCAGTTTTGTGATAATAGCGGCTGGTAATAAGCGCCATTCGTTTGTTATTTAATATATATGCCTAATTAGACTTATCTTTAGTTTTCAGAACTCAGAATATGCAGGTGAGGTGGGTGGTAAAAGTTACAGGGTATCCACATAAAAGCGCCACTACCTAATTTGGCATGGCATCTTCGTGTTGAACTGTGGCCCTGTTCTTGTTTTTGTTTTGGTTTTGCCTCCCTTAAGGTAATAGGCTCTGCAATAACCTCCTCTCCCTCTGCCGAGTGCTGCTCACGGTTTTGCCAGAGGGACAACGACCTTGCTTTTTCGGCGGCAATAGGTGTTGTGATTTGTGCTCATGAGTAGTTTAGGGTAGGCACTTTTGACGTTGTGATTTGTGCTCATGAGTAGTTTAGGGTAGGCACTTTTGGCAATAGGTGTTGTGATTTGTGCTCATTAGTAGTTTAGGGTAGGCACTTTTATTTTCTCAGGGTTGAATCAAAATTACTGCTTCCTTGTTTGAAATCAATCCCTTAGAAATGGTGTCACTGAGTTTTTTACAAATGGTGTCACTGTGTTTTTTATTCTCTCTTGATTAGTCTACTCACTTTACTCACTGAGTTTTTTATCCTCTCTTGATTAGTCTACTGTGAGTATTTCTGTGGCTCTAGCCCATATGAGTGTGTTTTCTATTTTTGAACAATTTTGTGGAGATGTAGCCCATACAAGGGTGTTTTTTATTTCAGCTTGAGAGATTACAGCCCAACCAATAGAATTGAAATGGCAGTGACATCAAAGATGTCCATGTCAACTGAATTAAATTGAAACCAGAATAACATTGACAACATTCTCTAAAAGGGAGTAGATCAAAATGCTTTAGAAAGGTAATAGAGTAGATGACAATTGCAAAATTGCAAAACATATGGCAACAAAAATATATTTTTGCTGCTTTGTGATTTTGAGATATGAGGTGTAGATGTGTGCCAGAAAAGAGGCCTCCTAATATTAAGGGGATTGCAAACTATTTTTGATATTGTGGGAGAAAAGAGAGAATATTCAGCTGTTTAAGACTTTCTATTAGCTTGCTTTTACTTTCACTGGTTTCAATAATCTCATATATATATATATATATATATATATATATATATATTAAAGTTTATTACTTTTGATTTCATGTGAAATGTGTGAGGAAATTTATGGAGGGTAAATTTCTATTGTCTTTCACTTTTATTTATTTTGAATTGGATTTGAAAGAATATTTAGTTATTTGTATTTTGTATTTATTTTATAGAGATATAATTGCTATTAAACATTTAACCTTCTTAAGATATGAAACAGATGGACTAAGGAGGAGAGCAGAGATGGAATATGGTTTAACAAAAGAGTAACATCTTTTCTGGGAGTTGGAAAGTAAGAAGGAAGTTGTGCACAAGAATGTAATTCAGTTCTTGATATAGATCAATAAGATAACAGTTAGATTTGAAAGAATATTTAAGCAATTGCTTTTGTTTTTATTAATGCACAATAAAATTGCTAATAAATATTTAATTCTATTGTGATATGAAATAGATATATGGAAAATGTTATTTACAAGAGCAACTTATTGTGCCTGACAAAGTACATTGAGAGGGGAGGTTGATGGAAGGTCCAAAGCATACAGGAGTAGAAAGGAGATGATGTGTAATTCATGGATAGCAATGAACAAAGCTATCATGGAGGAGTGTCTGCTTTTATTGTGTTTCTCATGCTTTGTGGCTTAGTTTTTAATTTTTGAATTATTTTTCTGTGCTTTTGGTTTTTTAAATTCCAATTCTAAATTTATTTTTGCCATCATTTTATAATAGCAATTTTTTAAATTATTTATTTTCAACTTGAAAGATTATAATATTTTCTTACCTTTTTAAGATTAATTGTTCTTTTCATAATATTTTTAAAATAAAATTGCTAACAAGATATTACTACACTCTTTATGTAAAACTTGGATGTGTAGGGCTTCTCTTTATTTTAAATTTCCCATCTCAAAATTTAAATCTTAGCAAGCAATGGAGATGCATTTAAATAATAACAATTGTGAAATTGCATTTAAAAATTTCCATGTTTGATAAATCTACAATTGCATTTTAATAGAAACTAATTTTCAAAGTTATGAAAATCACATTTAAAAAATTCAATGTTTGATAATGTGGACACTTGTACTATTTAATTTTCAAAATTTGATGCTTATACACACATTTACATATGTCAATGACATTCATAAAATTACACATGTGAACTTTATACAACCTCTTGTTAAAATATGATATATTTAATAAACTAGAACTTTATAAAGAGAAGATTAAGTCTCTATATTTGTGTTGTGATGTGCTGTATTGTGTTGTATATTGTTAGTGTCAATGTCAAATGTTAGGTTGTTGTTGTTGTGTTTGTTTATATAAGGTGATTCACAGAACACTCTCTATTTAATTTGATTTAACTATTCAAAAATTGATGTTTCATAAACACATGCTTTTATGGCATTCATATGATATTTAATTTCTAATTTAGTTTTATCAAAACAATTTAAGTAATGTTGATTTTCTACACACCAACACTAGAAAAAAAATTGTGTTTCATTAATTGTATGTTAAACTATAATTTTTTCAAAAAGAGGTGATTTTTGTATGAAATTTTCAAATATAATGATTATATTGTTATCAAATTTATGTTTTAATATATTATAATGATGAGTTTTATATGGCGAATTTGTATTTCAAATTAATTTACATCCATTTGGACTGCAGTGTATGATATCCAAATATATAATTGTAAATTGAACTATAATTTTATGAAGAGTTTGTCCTTTCTTTCTTTTTTGATATGGGATGAAATTTTTAAATTTTAATTATAATGGTCCTTCCTTTTTTTGGATGCATTTTTTTATGTTTCAATTTAATCTAAATATAGATTAGTTTTTTTTGCCCTCTAGAAATGAATTTCTAAATTTATTTTTAACTTGATGATATTTTATTTTATAATTTTTTTTGTCTTTCCATCAAATAATATTTAAATCTCAAATTTTCAATTTTTAATTAAACTAATTTTATCTATAATATAATATAATGTATTTTAAATTAATTTGAAAGCTTGCATTTTAAAATCCACTCTTACATTTTAAAATTTAATAGCTTATTTTATATTCCATATTACAAGGTTTCAAGTTTGGATATATATGTTAATGCCAATGGGAAAATGGAATTTCAAATTAATTTTTGATTTTGTACAAGTATCTACAAATACTCCTTAAAATTTAGTATATTTAATTGTAATTTACTTTCAAAATTTGAAAGTTTATTAAACACTTTTTACATTTTTATAATTGCTTTTAAAAGTTTTAGCCCTTTGTTTGGTATTTACTTTTTAGTTTCATATTTTAAAATTTGATGCTTGTAGACACATATCTTTATAGACAAATTACATTTAAAAATTTCTGTGGTTAATTCTTTTATGGATTAATATGTACATTTAGAATTATAAAACTGCAAAAAATTAAATATTATAAAGAAACTTGAAAAAATAAAAATAAAAAATTTGATGATTTCAAATTCTAAAATTTATATAAAACAAAAACTTTTAAATTATATGTTTTGTTATATCTAGTGTAATATGTTGTACCATGTTAAAGTTTTATGTAAATGTTGTGGTTTTTGCATTTGGTTATGGGTGTAACACTGTGTTTTTACAAAAGTTTAAAATAAGTACTTGGAAATTTGATGTTAGGTGAACATTTAAAAAAATTGTGTATTGTGTTTGTATGGTGTTAGAATTTTATATTGTATATTAAAATTATGTTTATTTATAAATAAAATATGTAATTTTTTTGTTGAAATGTTTAAATTTTTAATTAATTCTGTTGTGATTCTTGTATGGGATATTATGTGAATTTTTAATTAATTTGAATAAGTGTGTAAAGTTTGTGTATTTTAAAATGATTTAAATACACTTGAAATTTGATGCTTGGTGGGACTCAGGGACTCAGTTGTTCAAATGAGAAAAAAAAATGTATGCCTTCTAATTCTGTAATTTTCAATTGCATATTAAGCTATGCCTTCACCAATACTTGAATATTTTTCATTAAATGTTTGCATATAATAAACAATTAACACTGTATGTTTTACAATATTTTAGGATAATTCAAGTACTTAGAAATTTGATGTTTAAGAGACATGGACATTTAAAAAAAATATGTATTTTGTCTTATATTGTATATTAAACTATATTTGTTTATAAAAAGAAGTGTGTTTTTTTTTTGGAATGTTTAAATTTTTAATTAATTATGAATACATGTGTGAAATTTGTGGATTTTAACATAATTTTAAAAATTTGAAATTTGATGTTTTCAGGTAGTGACTTGTTAAAAAAAAGTGCATTTGATTTTATGACATTTAATTCTATAATTTTAAATTACCTATAGAGCTATCCTTTCCCTAATACTTTCAGATTTTTAATGAATTTTTTAGATATAATAACCTAAAAGTGTGTGTTTTACAATAATTTAAGGTGATGCAAGTACTTGAAAATTTTATGTTTGAGAGAGGTGGACATTCAAAAAAAAAAAATGTGTATTGTGTTTGTATGGTATTATAATTTTATATTGAACTATATTTGTTTAAAAAAAATGTGTGATATTTTCTTGAAATTCTTAATTAATTCCGTTGTGAATTCTATATGGGATATTATATGTATTTTGAACTAATTTGAATAAATGTGTAAAATTTGTGTATTTTAAAATAATTTAAATACATTGAAATTTGAAGTTTTGGGGGAGTAACTTGTAAAAAAAATATTGATTCAATTGTATGACATTTAATTCTATAATTTCAAATTGCATATTCAGCCATCCTTTCCCCAATAGTCTAAGATTTTTCATGAAATGTTTAGATATAATAAATTACCATTCTTTGTTTTACAATAATTGAATTAATTTCAACTTAAAATTTGTGTAGTTTAAAATAATTTAAATACATTGAAATTTGATGTTTTGGGGGAGTGACCTTTAAAAAAAAGAGGTTTAGATATAACAAATTAGTAGTGTGTGTCTTGCAATAGTTTAAAATAATGTAAGTAGTTGGAAATTCTATTTTTGAGAGACTTGAACATTTAAAAAAATTGTTCTGTATTTGTATGATATTATGATTTTAAATTGTATATTAAACTATATTTGTTTATAATAAAAAAAGTGTCTGAATTTTTCTTGAAATGTTTAAATTTTTAATTTACGGTATAGTGATTTTTGTATGGTATATTATATGTATTTTGATTTAATTTGGATAGAAGTGTGTAGTATTTGTGTATTTTAAAGTAATACAAATACATTGAAATTTGATGTCTTGGGGAGTGACTAGCAAAAATATAAAATGTGTGATATTCCCGTCTTTATAAAACAATAGATTTATTTATTTATTAATTGCCTTTACTTTATACCTCCACTCTCAACTCATAAATAGTTACAACACCATATTAATTCCCAAAAGTTTAATCTTATGAACATATAATTCACATAATGGAATAACATATATTATATGCGTTGTTGATACCTCGCACCAATATCATACTTGTTTATTCCTATCCTAAGTCCATATGATCATTGCATGAATTATATAAGAGAGAGTACGGTTCAATCTCGGGATTTACTTGGTACCAAAGGTCTTTAACGCACTTTGATTCATTGTTGTATATGTGGTGCTACCGCCGTCTTTTCCAAGTTTGTGATATGGATATTTTAGGGTGACGGACTCATTCCCTCGTCCCTTCCGGCCATATCCAAGATTTGATGGAATTTCACGGCTACATCTCGCGCGCACGTGACCAACCTCTATTTATGCTCCACGATGGTTCATTAATTCGGCCACACAACCAAGGCACAATCTTAAATACAAAGGTTATGGCGCGTTTTGCATTATGGTTTCGCAGAACTTCCCTTGTCCATTTGACGGTGGAAGCCGAAGGATCTGGGTCAACGACCTTCAAACCTCCAGGTGGCATCCCTCGAATTAAGGGTATATCATGTGTTCTTTTCTTTCTTCCTCCAGATTATTCGACTGAGGTTGCTCTATGTTCTCATGACTGCTGGTGCCGTCGAACCTTTCTGCAACAATGCAATGTGCACGTTCGAGCCCAACTCAACATACCTGGATGCAGGTTCGCACGTGAAGTTGCCTTGTTCACTCCTATTCTTTTTTTTATGTCATTTTCATGCAAGGCGTTTTATTTTCCACGCCATCGTTTATTAACTCATATGATTCTTGGTTTTCAAAGGGAGGGTTCGATCTTAGCTCTCGCGTCACAACCAAACTTGCCGACCTACTCCTACAAGTGAGCATTATTGCCAGAGCGCTCTCCCTATCGTTATGTCTCATATACGTTTTAAGTTTTTGTTTATTTGACACGCGGTTTACCCTTATCCTGCTTAAGGGATTATCCGAAGCACATTCGGCGTTTATGCAGGCGGATTTTGATGTTTTCTTGTAAATCTATTACTGTGGAGCATATCGAGCTCCGTTCGAGCAGCCCTGCGATTTTTTGTTTAAAACCCTCGTGGGCATCATGTCTTTAGTTCTACTTAGAGAATGTTATCACTCGGGCCGAGGGTTTTCCTATGGTTACCCCTTGACATTTTATGCACATTGTATAACTTTATTAGCCGCACGTTGAATGAACTGTTTTCATATATGATATAAGTCGAGGGCCGTCGTTTTCTTTGTACTCATTTATGGAAAGATTATATTACGTGTGCTAAGTTAAGATGTGATATATGATTCATGTTTTCCTCAGTCTATTCTTAATACATGATACATGGCGCATTCTTTGTTTTATTTAAATTACACACTTGTGTACCAATTCATTTCTTTCCATATGTTGTATTAAAGGATAGCAACGCCTTCGACTGTATGTCTATGTCGACAGGCTTGCTCCATACCACGTCTTTCTCGCAATGATAATTGGTCATCTAGCACAGTTAATGTTATAGCCTACATAGGGCTCACAAAGTGCCGACCATTCTGAGGCCTCGCCTTGCTCTACGGGTTTGCCTCCTCCACGAGGGCTTATATTCGATACGAGCGGGAGGGTTCATGCCCTCACACATGTTTGATTTTAGTCTATGTTCTTGAGTTTGTATGGTCGCCGATATTTTCAGGCGATAAGAAATTGTTTATGAGTTTACAGATAAAGAACTATAATGTGTAGTTATTCTGCGTTGTTTATAACCACAGTAAGCATACTTTTGGTTGAGCTTATATCCTCGGCGGTATGCTATATACTAGATTTGTTTGAATAGTTATATAACATCTGTGTGTTGTTTAATTTTTATTTCATTACTGTAAATACGAGCAAATTACTGTGTTTTACAGTTGATAAATTGTCATTCTTTATCTGTTAGTATTGGTACAGGTTCAGTTATTCTCCTGAGATTGTTCTGGTTTATGATTTATAGTACTGGAGGCTTTCTTTTCGCACTGTAACTATCTCGAAAAGATAAAACATATATCGTTTCATAACAACGAGTAAATCTTTATTCTAATTACTAAAACATAATGATGAAATATCAAGGTCGTCAATCATTCCATACCTCGAAAAATGCAAACCTCGTAATACGCTTGTATTCCTCCCAACCTTAGGAGGTTCCTTCTCGACCTTCCACCCCCAAGCTCTTTTGCAGAAACTTTGACAGTCTGCAAACCCTCTGTTACTAACAGAGTCCCGCTATCTGGTCCTTACTAGACATAGCGGTTTTAGGGAGGCTTCCACCTCCCAACAAGTGCTATCTGGTCCTCACTAGACGTAGAAATTTCCTTCTTGCTTTCAGAGCAATCTTTTTCTTTTTTTTCCTGTTGCTATCTGGTCCTCAACAGACGTAGCAACCTCCTTTTGTAGGAGTCTCAACTGTCTCCAGAGGTAGTTAGGTTTTCCTCTTTCTTGACAGATGTCATTTCCTATTATATATATATATATATATAATAATATATTTTCTTTAAAAAGCATTCTTATAAATCTTCTCCCATAAAGACTATGTTCATGCCAGTTGCTCTTCTTGCAACTCTATTTAATGAATTACTCAGCAATTCAATTAATATGATTAATTAAACAACCATAGGTAACATAGTCACTCAATTCACAAGCATAAATTATAGTTACTATTTAAATTTACTATCTTTTATTTGCAAAATATTATCTATGTTTACCAGGGGCATTACATCTCCCCCTCGTGAAAGTCAACATCGTCCCGATGTTGTTCACCCAAAAACAACTCAGGGTAAACTTCTTTCATACTCTGCTCATCCTCCCAAGTGGCTTCATCCGGTCCGAAGTGCTGCCACTGCACTTTAACCTGGGTGATGGCTCGTTTCTGCAGCACGACCCTTCTCTGATCTAATATGCTCACTGGTTCGACCAGAAATTCTCCTTCCGGTTCCACCTGAAACACACAATACTTTGATGAGTCTTATTCTTATCATTTGATTTATTTTATGGTGCTCTAGGCACATTCTTACGTGAATGTCTTGCCAACTAATTATGTGTTTAGGATCATAAATGTATTTCTTTAATACTGACACATGGAACACGTTGTGAACCCTGATGTGGCTGGGTAGGGCTAGTTGGTAAGCCACCGGCCCAATCCTAGCCAAAATCTGGAAGGGTCCACAAAAGCAGGGTGCTAATTTGGTGCAACCGCTCCACTGCAACGTGCTTTTCTTTGCCTGGATTCTTACATATACATGTTCTCCTACCTGAAATTCCTTTAAATTTCTTTTCCGATCTGCGTAACTTTTTTGTCTATCTTGGGCTACCTTCAAGTTGGCCCGTACTTTGTTAACCATTTGCTCCATTTCCTTTAGCATTTCTAGTCCCAACACAAGTTTATCTTCGGGCCCACCCCAACTGGATGGCCTACGACACTTCCGTCCATAGAGTACTTCAAATGGACTCATCTGCAAAGATGCATGATAACCATTATTATAGGCGAACTCTACTAAATGTAGATACTCTTCCCATCGACTTGGTTGTTGCATCACGTAAGATCTCAACATGTCTTCCACTACTTGATTCACCCGCTCCGTTTGTCCGTCGGTTTGCGGATGATAAGCGGTGCTGAAATTTTGTTGAGTTCCCAAACCTTCAAATAAAGTTTTCCAGAAAACCGATGTGAACTTAACATCGCGATCACATATTATGGTTTTGGGTAAACAATGGAGCCTAAAATTGTTCTGCCTAAAAATGTTTGCTATTTGTGCTGTCGTGTATGTAGACTGTACTGGAATGAAGTGAGCTCATTTGGTGCGTTTGTCCACCACGACCATGATGGAATCATTACCCTTCTTGGATTTAGGTAATCCAGTGATAAAATCCATGGTGATAACTTCCCACTTCCATTCTGGTATAGGTAAAGGTTGTAACAACCCTGCAGGGTGCTGATGTTCAACCGTAACCTGCTAACATTCTATACATCGTGCTAGATAGTTCATTACTTCCTTTTTCATTCCAGGCCCATAACACTCTTTCCGAAGGGCAGTAATGAACTTTTGGTACCCCGGGTGTCCTGCATAGGGACTCCTATGATACTCGTCCAAGATCCTTTTCTTGACTTCAACGTGATTGGGTATGTATATTCTTTTCTTGTAATACAAAATACCCGGAGCCTTTAACTCATAACCCTCTTGTCTTATGTGACTGGTCACTTCCTGCACTTGCTGTTTCTTTTGCTGGTATTCCGGGTCTTGTTCAGCAGCTTGCTTGATTTCTTCATGGAAAGTAGACCATCCTTTACTAGTAGCAATTTCATATAGACAATGCATTTTTCGGCTTAAGGCATCAGTCACCCGATTTTCCTTTCCCTTTAGGTGTTTAATCTCAAAATCAAACCCACTCAAAAATTCC
>APFE031381495.1:11730-70673 GCA_000404065.3 Pinus taeda
TTAGAAAGTCTGCAAAAGACACGTAAAAGAAAACTCCACATGGTCCCTTTTCATACGTTTGTGTCTCTTGAGCCCGAAAAGGTAGAAAATAATACTCTTAAGAACCAATTGACCATTTTAGTCAAGGAATACCTTTTTTGTAAGTAATGCTTCCCAGCCCGAAAAAGCAGTAAACTTCTATTGGCTTCACGATGTTTTGCATCCATTAACGAGTTTGAAATGACAAGGGATTGGCAATGTTTTCGCTTTTAAAGGGTTGGAAAAGAGCTGGAAAGCAGACCCGCCGTTTTTATTCTTTTTAACGAGTCAAAAGGGAAAAAATACTCGGAAATATTTTCATCTTTTATGAGTCAGAAAAGAGCTTAAAGGTGACTCGTCCTGGAGGAATGAGTGGTATAAAGGGTAGGAATTGGGTCCAGTAATGGAGGAACTACTAAAAACATGTAATGGTCAAGAGGCTAGCTAATAAAACCACTCATTGCTGCGGTTCCTCAGGAAAGAAAAAACAACCAAGTGAAAGCATATGATCGGCTGAAGATATGGTGGCGATGGAATGAAATAGACAAGGCTCATCTAGCATAAATTAGCTAATAAAAATGACAATCATGAGATGAAAGTTGGGCATGGGTTGATTTTTACACAAGCTTGAACCATGGAGAACTCTACTTGGATTCACTTTCATGTTTACATAAGATTGAAACGAAAAAACTATGCTTGAATAAGTTTGTAGCCACCAGCATAATGACTCAAACAAGGTACATGCCCCCCCGCCCAACTTCATTTCAATCAACTAGGTGGATGGAATGAATGTTCACTTTTGAGATCTTGGAAAGACTCGACTAGGATTTTACGATATCTTAATCATAGACTTGATTCGGAAAAGGGAGTTGTTTCATTTTTTAACAAGGTTGATGTAGGAACAAACTATCCTTGGACATCTTGATTCATTTTTTAATGAGCTTGCTACAAGACAAGGAACTATGCCCATCGCTTGTTTCATTTTTTAACGAGGTTGACACAAGATAAGGATCCATCCTCATGACTCCGTGTTTCATTTTTTAACAAGGTTGACACAAGACTAGGAACTGTCCTCACACACTTTGTTCCATTTTTTTAACATGGTTGACACAGTGAAAGAGTTATCCTCATACAGTTGTTCATGGACCATACGAGAACATGGCTCCCAAGAGATCTTCACTAGACAGTAGGACCATGCTCCTGGAGGAATACATGTCATTTGTACCAAAGACAGATCAGGTTCCAATCCCCTAGTACATAATGTACTATACCATCTATGTGATCATCAGCAGATGCTGAGCCAGAACAGGTAGCCACATAATTTACCTGTGGCGGGGAAGGTACTTCTTGAAAACAAGAGCCAATAGGGGTTGATGGTTGCAAAGTAGGTGCCTAGTGACCAATGAACGACAATTGATCAATGGTCACTATTCTCCCTTCATGCGAAAAACAAACCACATGGAAAAGTGAAGAAAAAAGAGCTCCCATGATATAAGCATAGTTACGTCCAAGGAGAAGATTGAAATCTAATGGACCTTGGACTACCATCACATATATACAGACAATGTTTCCTCCTAAAGTAATAGGGAACTTTGGAAGGATCCCTAGAGGTTGATTGGTTCCTCCGTTGGAGGCCAACAAATTTTGGGTGACAAGCACAAGCCGTGGGGAAACCAAAGCTTTCCAAGTAGTAGAGGACCTAATTCTAACAGATGCACCTTCATCTAATATTGTGCCAGATACTACCATATTATAGGCTTGTACTGTGATCTGGAAAGGCATATAAGATGGGAGGCAGAAAGCGGTCAATGGACCCCAATCGAAAGAGACGACATAACTACTTGGTGGGGGTATCATACGATTCTCCCCATGCTCTACAAGAATAGGAGAAAGACTCTCCTTAACAACTGGGATGGGAGGATCACTCTATGATTCATGAGAATCTAAGGAGACAAGGAGAAAATGAGAAGTGTGATTGCCACTCTCTCCTAGAACAGAGTGAGAAACTAGTGGTGGAGCCAAGTTGAGACTTGTTTTGACCAATGGTTGGTCGAGAATAGACATAACAGAGTCTCACTAAGGAAGAGTAGGACAGACAAGAGATGAATACAAGTCAATCTCTTTACCAACTAGGAGAGGGTTAGAAGAAGGCCTTTGACAACCAACAAGAAGTTGGGGTTGAGGAGCTGTAAGGTTTTCCAAAACTTTGGAAGCTTTATCCATTAGAGAAAAAAGGTGAAGAAGATGCTCTCCTTCACATAACTTATAGGGGAATGTAATATTCCCTTTTGTCTTACCATCATTAGCTGAAGGCGTAACATCGACATGATCTCTAAAGGTTGACAGGGATGGTCGGTTCAGGTTTTGACACCATGCCTCTAAGACTCTGGGAATGGTAGGACAGTCTCGAAGCAGATGGTCACCCTTACACAACCTGCAAGGGAAACCTTCTGTGAAGGGTCAAAAGGTTTGTCGAAGGGGGGTGCATTTGGAGCAATAGCTGCATGGTTAGACTCTCACTTATCTGACTTCTTCTTCCTCGTCTTCTTCTTCTTCTTCTTCTTCTTAGTCTCTTGGTTATTGGATTTCAAACTTTCACCACACGAAGTGGAAGAGGAAGAGGAAGAAACATGGGAATAAGGGGAGAGGTCAACCTTAGAATCAACATGATGTGATTCAAATGAAGGAGATGGAGGGGAAGGAGTTGGGACACTTAGGACCACCGAGGTTGAAAATAACGAAAAACCAATGGTTAACCCAAGGAGGGACAATGTTTCCATATAAGGAGCACCATCATTTCCAAAAGAAGCAAAAGGACCAGGATTCCCATCCGAGGGGAACCGTTGACTAGTAGACTGTGGGAATTTTTCCATTGGAATCGACTCTAAAGAATCACTAAGGAAGATAAATTTAACCAGGAATATTTTGTGGGCAGTTAATTTTTAGACACTGAAACAAAACTTTGCCTTTTCATATTTTAAGAGTCGAGAAAAGGATGACAGGTGACTCTAGTCGCTTTCGGAAGTAGCAAGCTCGAAAGGACAAGTGCTCGATGATCTTTTAAATTCAACAAGTCAAAAAGACCAAAATGACTAATTAGGATATTCTAGGAAAAAGGATTACCAGGTGACGTGAACTGCATAATACCTCCCAATGAACCAAGAAGTATGGGCAGGCAATCCCCTCGAATGTTGTGTTTAGTGTATCACATTCACAAGGCAGCAGACTCGACTTCCTATAGATAAAGGATTCCAACCCTAGTGGGGTTTCCCTTTATATACACGATGCTATGGGAGCACAAGTCCATACTAGTGCTATCTAATGTAGAAGCAAATGATAGCTGCTAGGTTTAAAGACACCAAAACATGTCTCTAGCATAGACCACTAAATGTCATCTTTAAGTTTCAATGCTTCCTTAGGTTAACTCAATAAATTTTGATGGTTGATCTCGAATTGGGTTTTAATTACAAGGCCCTACCGCTCTCATCTAAAAACTCCTACATGCAGCTATATGAGAAAATAGATGTTTAGCTTCGATGAAAGTTAACACTAGTTGAAAGATATAGAGCACGCAATCAATGCAACAATCAAAGAATGAAAACTTTCACTTATGCATGTCCTAAATGCATTTAATCTTCCTATCAACAAAATAAGTTTCATTTCATTTTTCATGCCTATGCTGATGCAATTCTAGCTTTTTAATGATGCTACTAATGCAATATTTCCACTTAAGTAAACTAGAATGATGTTCTTATTGTCATAAAATGCAGAATGAATCTTTCACGTAAAGCACTTTAAAGAAAATTTTCACAATTCCGAACAAACAAGAATTGATCAAATCCAAAGCATTATAAACGAAACTAAAAACAACTTCATCCCTGAATCGAACAAACCAAACACATAAATGCTTCAATTGACAAACCAAGCAATGTAATCTATGCTTAGAATGAGAAAAGAGACACTCAAGATAAGAGAACAAATGAGACTCTTTCACTCATTCAATTGAAAAAAAAGTATCCTAGTCACTTTTGGGAGGAAGAAGAGAGTTTGAGGGTCAAGACACACTAGCCTTGGAATAAGAGAAATTCTGATTTTTTTCTTACCCCTGAGACCAACACGACTGAACAGTACTACAACTAGTGTTAATCGGCACGACCAGCACAAATGACCAATATTACAACTAGCATTGATGGTTGATTAACACGACTCCCTAACTGACAACTAGCGCTAATTGTTGGATTCAAAGAAAAAATAAAAAATAACTTCACACACGGCTAGACTTAACACATCATAGGGTGGGCTAAACCAAGCAAGCACACAAAGAAAGCTAAATGAAGCTTTCTAGTTAAAGAGAAGACGGTTAAAAGGGCTCAAAAAATCAAAAACACAAGAGTAGAACATGCTAGCCAAGATTGGGGTCAAGCCCTAATCTTCACTTACAGGGATCGGCACGACTACCTAACAGGAAACAAGCGTCGAATGTTGGTCAGCATGACTAATAGATTTCCATGATGGCTTCAAACAACAACAGTTTAAAGTCTCTTCCCTTTAGACTTCACTCCAAACCAAACACACTTCTCCCTCACACACCTAGATGGCTACAACTAGTAATAGCTTGCTTGTCTAACCAAAATAGTATACTCACACTCAACCAACACTCTAATTATGACTAATACATTCAGATACTAGTTTTTTCTTGTGAAGAAGGGAGATTTATATAGGAAATATAGATGGGAGATGGATCCTCTTCTCATGGGAGAAGGACTTATCCCTGGAGGTAGTTCCATCATTATAGGGAAAAGGAGCCCAAACTATCATCCTCGACCCCATCTGGCCAAACCATTTACCAGACTTCCATTATGGAGCTTCTAGAGTTGGAAGCTTCGACTCCAATTTAAAAAACTTTCCATAACAGGACTAGCGCGGCTGGAACATAGCTCATTCACACCAATCGGTGCGGGGAATAGTGCAAATATCTGCACATCCGTGTGGGGGAGACAAAGGTCATTAGTGCCGACCTTGTGAACTGGGCAAAATAGAAGATTCAGGGGAAATGGTGTAAAAGGGAAATGATCTGCTCATGAAGAGGGACATAATGGGAGTTTCTCCATGAAGGCAAAGCATGCGAGGTTCAATGTAGAGGTCCTCCAGGATCCAAGAACAGGGAGTGCAGGGATAATGACAAAATGTTGTGTAACACTTACCTTATGGGAATTTCATGTTAAGTTGTATTCAAGTTACTAGGGATATCATAAGAAATTGGCAATAGTTAAGAAGCTCTACCATTGGCTGAATTTGAAGAAAAAGGTGGCTGAGTTTGTTGCAAGATGTTTCAATTTTCAATAGGAAAAAGTAGAGTGTAAGCATCTAGGTGGGTTATTGCAACTGATTCTGATTCTAGAGTGGAAATTTCAGGTCATTTCCATGGACTTCATTACATTTCTTTTGAGCGTATATAGGCAGCATGATTCTATTATGGTTATATTTGAGAGGTTGAATAAGGTATATCACTTCATTCCAGTCATGTTTATGAATTCATCTAGTGAGGTAGCTCATTTCTTCATTAGGGAGATAGTGAGGTTACATGGTATTCCTAAGAATATTATGTCAAATAGAGATGCCAAGTTCACTTCTAGGTTTTGGAAGGAATTTTTTGCAGATTTGGGGACAAAGTTAGTCTTTAATAGATTTTATCACCCACATGGAGATGGGTAGATAGAGAGGGTTAACAAGATTCTTGAGGATATGTTGAGAATGTATGTTATGCATTAGCAGTGGAAGTGCAAACAATATCTTACACTCGCAGATTTTGTGTACAATAATGGGTATCAGGAATATTTGAAGATGAGTATGTTTGAGGCACTTTATGGGTGGAGTTGTAATACTTCTATTAGTTGGAGTCATCGAGTGGACAAGGTATTTATTAGACCAGATATGTTGCCTGAGATGGAACAGGAAATGCAGGTTATTAGGAAGAATCTACAGGAAACACATTATAGACAGAAGAGATATGCAGATAAACATAAGGTATTTAAGGAGTTTTAGGTTGGGTAACATGTGTACTTCTACATCAAGGCCAAGAGGAGCTCCTTGAGGATTCGATCATGTACCAAGCTAGCACCTCAGTATTGCAAGGCCTTTCGAGATCCTTGAGAGGATTGAACCAGTGGCCTACCAACATGCACTACCTCCAATAATGAAATTTCATGATGTTTTCCATGTTTCATTGCTTACAAAGTATGTGAAATATGTTGATTATTTGATTGATTGGTTTGTATTTTAGGTGGATCCAGAAGCAGAATTTTAGTGGAAACCTTACTGCATTTTGCAGCGAAAGATGCTCATGCTCGGGAATCGAGCAATCGAGCAAGTTATAGTGTAGTCGAAGCACTTTGGTCTAGATGAAGCTACATGGGAGATGGATGATCAGATGTGGGCTATGTATCCTTCTCTATTTTTAGGTTGAAAAGATGTGCTTTGATATATGTTTTGATGTTTTGGTTATGTATGTATATGTATATGTATGTAAATACCACATCGAGTTATGTTATAAAGCTCTAATAAGTGGTATGGTATTCATGGTATGATGTTCATATGATATGATATAAGTGTTGCACTGAGTTGTGCTATAAAAATCAATTGGAAAAATGTATTTTGTTGGTCTATAAGTGTCTTTGAACACTGATGACATCGTTCCCCAAGGAGGGGCAGGGGTTTTAACAACCCCTGGTTGATTTCCTATGTAAATTAAAAAAAAAAAACAAGGTCATGGGACACGTATTCCAAGAAGAATGTTGGGAAAAACATAGTGATGGGGATCACTTGTGATTAATTAATGGCTATGGAAATTGGCAAAGACAAAGTGGCAATAATTGGCATTTTATTTATGAAATGGAGGAAAATAGGAGAAAATGCAAATGAAAGGTCACAATGTTGCATGGGAAGGCAATTTAAGAAAAAATGAAGGAAAATGAAGAAAATAGAGGCCTTAACAATAAAAAGTCTTATGAGGATCAGTTCATAACTTTTGTCAATTCAGTTTTAGCCTGGAGCTCTCTTTTATTCTCCCATACTCTCATACTCTTGCACACTTAGAGAATTCTTGGGTCATGCTTGGAGCACTCTAGTACTGGATAGGAATTAGAGAAATAAGGAAAAGGAAAGCAAAAAATTGTAAGGGAATAGGTGGATGAGTAGCTACAACTAGATTTCTTTGTATGTACCATGTTGCATTTGCGATTTCCTTGTTCATTTATCGATGCATGGTATATGCATGTGGTTTTCTAGTTATGTGTTATCATTGGAATGGAGGATTTCCTACATTGACAGTGGTTTTAGCCTTGCCTTGCCATTTCTTAGATAGCCATGGTGTTGTGGGTTTTTCAACTTGATTTTTCTCTGGTTGGAGACAATAATTACTTAAGATTGTGGGTTGGAACAAACGCTATGGAAGCCTTGGAACAACTTGGGTTGAGTTACTAGTTCCGGAGCATACGTTGGAACAAACACTTTGGAGCCCTTAGGGTTGAGATATTTATCCCTGGAGCTGAGATGGACAAACATCATGGAGCTCTCGAAAGTTGTGGATTCAGTTACGAGTTCCTTGATCCTTGGACAACTTGGGTAGAGACCGATCTAGTTGGTGTTAGTGATGTCCAACTGTGAGGTGGAATCACTAGTTGAGCGTTGAGGCGGTTTTGCCTCTAGAAGCCTTGGGTTTGGTTTTGTTTGGTTCATTCTATGAGATCCCACATTCATTCTTTGAGTATGGCATGGGGCTGATTAGTTGAAAAAGATATTTTGTTCAACCCAATCTATGGTCAAGTGGTACATGGAAGTCTGTGACTTGGATGGTATTTTTTTATGTTAATAAGAGTTATCCTTTTGTTGTGACTCATGTATATACATTGGAAATATGTTGATGATATTATGGTTGAGTTTCCATGGTTTATATGCTAGTTATTTTATGAGTATATGTTGTCCATATCATGTTCATCTTCTATGGATCTTGTCATGAATCATTTCACTATTAATCAGATAATGAGTGTACACAATAATATGTGTTATTAAAACTATGTGGAGAGGGCATAGGGCCTTTTTAGTCATTCTCAAATGAATCTCATAATTTTATGATTAGATATTCATTCATGACTTGTAGCTTACATGCTTTCCATGTGTTTGACGAAACGTTTGTTACGCTCTAAGAATTCTAGGGAATGTTTTTTATTTTAGATTGAATTTTTAACTTTGTTGACATATTAAATATGATTCTAGAAAAATTCAAGCAGTTATAGGTAGTGTTCTAGAGTCGCGTCTTAAAAGTTGGCATTAATCAAGAGACTGCTGACTCAAAACTAGAGAATTTGGGTCACAACCACAATCAAGTAGGCTTCGACATGCAGTTGGAGGCCTATAACCAC
Source organism: Pinus taeda (assembly GCA_000404065.3). Classification (NCBI taxonomy): domain Eukaryota; kingdom Viridiplantae; phylum Streptophyta; class Pinopsida; order Pinales; family Pinaceae; genus Pinus; species Pinus taeda. The sequence goes on from APFE031381495.1 coordinate 20,169, forward strand.
ATGGAGGCCTTGTCATGCATGCAATTGGGGGTTAAATTGTGTGAAAAGGAGCCCGAACTCAGTGTCTAGTCACCTGGGTGGTTCTTTGGCCCTTGAATGTCCCTGTAGTTGTGAGGAATGCTTTGAGTTGTCAGTCATTGGTCAGTTGTAGGCCCCACTTCCTTAACTGGAGTTAAGAGGTTTGTTCATGTCATAGTAACTCTTTGTCTCATGTTTACCCTAGCAGGCCAGCGAAACTTGGTAAATGTAAGAGGGGTGGTTACAATTTTTTTTTTTTTTTTTTTTTTTATGAAAATCGATCTAAAATTTTCAAATTTTGGTTTTTATTCTTTGGGCATCTTTAAATTATGATTACTTAGCGATTTTAATTATATTATATTTTATTATTTAGATTTATAAATATTATGTTAATAAAATGAACATATTGAGTCCGTCATGACTCTTTTTGTGTTAATAACTCTTTTTATCACCTATGACATATACAACAAAATTTATTAATGTGGTTGTGCTAGTAAATATTAAATACAAAAAATTTGTATTATATCAAATTCAATATTATGTTAATTCAAAATAATAATTTAATAAGTTAACATTAAAATATATTAATATATTAAATATTAATATAAAAAATTTATAATTTAGTTTAATAATAAATTATAATATTTTTAATATTTTAATATTAAATTTAATAAGGTTTCTTCATGGCATGATAACAAAAATTATAATAAAATTTGTAATTTTAATGTAGTAAAAACTTTTGTGGAGATGAATTTATGATCTATTCAAATTCAAGGTATATGACAAGGTATATTTTAAGCACAGACAAACATGTTTACATATAGCCCCCATATTGGGTTGTATAATGTGCATCTCAATGCAATAACATAAAATTCTTCTAATATTGTTCATAACCTAGATCCACTTGAATTTTCATATTTAGTAAAATGATATCATATCAACTTGGTTAAATTATGGATGGATTAAATTTTAGATCTTTATTGATTCTAAAATCTAAATTGTGGGATCCACAATTTGTTTTATAGAGGCTCAATTGAGCCCCTGGTTAGCCGCGTAAATGGCTCGATGGAGGGTTTACGAAACTCTCATTTGAGTTATTTGGATTTAAATGTAAGCACCCAATCAAGAATTTTAAGGACTCGATCGAGCTTCTTAGCTCATAAAATCCACAATTTCAGCACCCCTTCTACAAAATTTTCTGTAGCACCATTTTGTACCCTAACAGACTAAGGGGAAAATATATCCTTAGTGGTGGAGTTGATCATGTTGGATTCATGAAGGAATATTCTATCCAATGGCATATGAGTCTTACATTTTTGAACTCATGTGATATTTTTCATCTAATTTCATTTAAACTTAATGCTTGAAATTTTTTTGAACAATTTTAAAGAGGTTGAATAGAAAATCAATAACATAAAATATACACAACGTTTTTTTTTTTTAAATACCACTAAATTCATTTACTAGTACTCTTAAAAAGGGTTCTATTGGATTTTTAAATCTATTCAAATAATTCAAAAAGCAACACATGTTTGCAAAATGCAGTTGAAATATTACTTTGTCAACTTTGAAAAATAATCAAAAATACAATTTTGCATAAAACCTAAATTTTTAATATGAAAATATTAGTTCCGTCTTTGCAGATCATGCTAATATATATATATATGTATGTATGTATGTATGTATGTATGTATGATTACACATTTTAGATTCATTTATGCTACGTAAACACACACATACCTCTTAAGATGTCTGAAAATTGCAAGGACAAGGATTTCATTTTATGGAAAATTTACATATTATAGGACACTAATTTTTTTTGAAAAAATATCATTAGAACAACAACATAATTCTCCAAAAATCCCCTTTGTACTTTGAATCAATATTCGCAATGCTTATATGAATATTGAGAGCTTCAATTCAATAAAAGAGTAAAATTTTGAAATTTCATCGCCACATTTGGCCCAAAAATATAACCGATCTTCATGCATTCGCCCTAGGGCCTTTATACTCTTGTACAATTGTGATTTCTCTTTTTGTTATTGTCCTAGTGCTTCATTTAATGCTTGTAGGTGTAAACATTCAAACTCTTGGACTATTCTAGCATTACTCTCATATATATTATCTTTGATCTTGTCCAATATGGAGCATAAAAATTTTCAATTACTTTGAAGCATGATTAGTTTCTTAAAAGTTCTAGCTATATATGTCCTTTAGTTGATGTACTACTCTAGCTATTGATAAATGCTCAATTCTACTTCATTTCATTTTTGTTACTAACTAGTTGTGTGAGAAGCAAGTGTTTTTAGAACTTGGATAATTTCACTATAAAAAAGAGATGAGAGGATTTTATTTGAATTCATTTTTATATAATTGTAATGAATTTTTCTCCCTATTATCAATTTCATTTCCAATGTTTGTTTTTAACTTCTTTAATTTAAATTTAATTTATTACACATTACATTTAACAATCACCAATTACTATATTTCATTTTCATATATATATATATGATGGTTAAATGTATATATTTTAAAATTTTAAAATTTATTAATTAATTAATATTATATTAAATAAGTATCATACCAAAAAACCTTACATTTTATATGACATACATATTGTAACAACACAGATTACCATTTTACGAAAAAAAGTTGTAACTTAGCCTTTTTGGAGTAAATTTGTGCAATTATATTAATGAAGACCATAAGCTTGGTCATGATATTATTGTCCTTCATTGAAGGCGATCAACTTACACAGGATCGTAGGGTGGTTGATGGTAGCATCGTCGTCAAATAAATATATGCTTACATCACTAAGGATATTCACGTTATACATCGTGATGGAGGGTTGAATGACATGTGGAGCTAGGTCATCCCTCTAAAAATGAAATGTTTCTTTTGGTTTACCTTTCACAACTGTATACTAAGGTGGGACAATCTCATGCATAGGGGTTTCCAAGGACGAGGGATTTGCTCCATGAGTGGATATGCAAATGAAGGGGTCACTCACCTTTTTCTCAGTTGTCTCTTTGCTGCCACCATATGGAAAGAAGTGTTGAAGTCTTTACAGATCTCAATCAGATCAATTTCTCCTCTATCAACGATTCTTAAAACTTTGGATTGGAGGAAACGAGCTTGGCAGGGCACTTCAGCGATATATATTTTGGGGAATTTTGTGGTGTAGTATTTCCATCATTGAGCAAGCAGTTCTTGATGTGCGTTCTACCTGTATGAAGGTTGTGGGTTTCTTTGGGAGATTAGGCCTTGGTTCCCTTCTCCTTGTAGGAGGACTATTTCTTATAGAGAATTTGATGGGTCTTTCCTGGTGGTTTTTTTCTTTTATGGAGCTTCCTCTGATGGTTATTAGGGTTGTGGGGCTATGATTTCGATGTGGGTAGGTCTGCAATATAATTTCTATTGAAGTGCGAGAGCATGTACTAATAGTCGGGTTGAGTTTTTTACTCTATGTGGAGCTCTACCATGCACTTCTTGGCTGGAAATTGAAGAGATGGTGGTTGCAGGGGACTCTAAATTTGTTATAAACTGGGTGCATGGGAAAACTTCCTTTGGCCCCCCGACAATATTCAATTGGATGAGTCATATTAGGGGACTAATTTGTCATTTCAAGTGCATCATGTTTTCCCATGTATATCGAGAAGAAAACCAATGTGTTGACTCCCTCTCCAAAAAGGGTTTCTTTGTTATGTTGAGGAAGTTATGTTTCTTCATTCTAGACAATGGCATTATTGGCAGCCCTGGTGACTTCTCCTTCTAGCAGTGGGATCTTCTTTTTGTCTATTTTAACCTTTATTTTGTGCAAGAAATTGCTCAAGTAATTTTGTCTCCTGTTTTGTGGACCGACTATTCCCATGGACTTATCTCTGACTACTTTATAGAGATGTGATGAATAGATTTGTAGTTTTTCTTCGTAATTCTAAGCCCAAATTTATTTGTGATCAAGTCTATAGCATTGAAAGGCTTTTTGTTTTTTGGTTTCAAAAACATTATGCAACCAAATAAACTTACAAAATATCATTTTATTTTTACAGAATATTATGAAAACCATTTGTCGACATCAATTGAAGTTAACGCCGACACAAACTAATATTGCATAATAATACTTTTAAATATACACTCCATTTGTTGCCATTCACATAAAAAAATCAATATCGTTTTATGATATTGTTCCCTCCTAGCGCACACGTTCATAGGGTCACGCACAAAGCACATGGGCGAGCTATATGGGAATATATGTTATTAAATTTACATATACATTAATTAATTTAAAAGAAAAAAGAACGTGTAAAAAGAACGTTTATTGTTTCCTCATGATTCATGAGATACGTTAGGTCTTCTTTGGACATGTCAGTGTTTTGTATTTCCAAACATCAAAGTAGTTGATTTTATTTTCTTTCCACCCCTTGTTTTTGTTGTGTGAAGTTGGACTCGATTGTATATGTATTTAAAAGTGGTTTTTTTTGGCAAATGCTATTTGTAATTTCATTACTAGGCTACTTAATTTAATAATGTTTTTTTGGTATTTAGGTTAGGTTTCTAATCCTGATATATTGTGAAACTAATTTTCAAAGTTTAAATTATAATTTATTTCTCAATATTTAAGTTTTTTTATTTCTTTTCTTATATTAATAACATTTATATAGATAAAAGGAAAGTGTGACATACGAATAATAATTTTATTATATCTTATCAAGTATATAATGAGAAATTTTAAGATCTTAAAAAGCATATGTGATTTTTTGGCATTTAGAAAGATAAATGCTTTGCAACTAATTCTTTACACCAAAATTATTGTTTGTCTCCCAATATTCGTGCTCTCCTATATTTTTTCTTATATTATTAATGCTTCTATAGATAAAATGCAAGTGCAATGCACACCATAATAATACTTTTTTGAGGTCCTATGAAGCATATTTTGAGAAATTTTCTTATACCATCTATCGTATTTTGAATTTTTTTATGAAAATATAAAAAAACTTAGCCAAAAGGAAGGATATGCACCAATAGACGTTTTTCTAAATCTTGCTCTTCATGACATGTGTGTTTGCATAATATTCATTCTCTGTTTTAAGGATTCTCTATATTCAAGGAGTGATGATGATTTGACCAACCCAATCAAATCAATATTAGTGGGATTAAATATCTTCCCTAAACAATAACTTTGATTTCTTTAGTTTCCATCCACAAGAATGTGTTTATCAAAACCCTCTTGATTTTCCACACATGCGAGAAATGTTGGAATACAATTTTTTTGTTTTAACTTATCACAATGTTACTTACTTACCACCATACCCATTGTGGATGTCAATGTAATTTGGTATGGCATATTTAGACCCCCTCCATGTTCCCTTTCTCTCTACAAACCCACTTTGGATTTTCATGTAGTTTGGTGTGGTAGATATAGCCATGGTTAATGTTCCATTGTGGGGTCTTTTGTCCAGTCCTTAGAACTCACCAAGGCCATGGACGCCTCTCTGTATAGTTTATGGAAAAGCACTAAATGATGCAATGGTGCGTACAACAAGGTCATTGTCATGGAAAACACAAGGTTAGGAATGCAAAAGTTTGATGAATATTATTCCATCAACAAGTCCTTGAAGAAAAGTGACATTATGACTATGGTTGAGAAGGAAATTGCTTCTAGAGAACTAACAAAGAATGACAATGCTATGTATTTGATTCTTTTTGATGACATAACTGTGTGAAACTTCTACACGAGTTGTGGATTTCATGCTAATATATTATTTGGAAGAAACTTCCACTACCTTATGCTTGGGTCCAAATGGTGATATGGAAATTGCTGGTGAAGAAAAAGTGATACATGCCCATAACTCTTTGCCACCATATACATCCAACAAGCTATTGGAAGTAACAATCCAACTTAGTGAGTTATGATAAAAAAATAGGTGTTTAAAAAGTAGTGATCTAATATATGATAATTGAACAAATCTTATCTTACCTAATGTGACAAATGATAATTAAACAAACCTTACTCACAAAAAAACTATATAATACTTATCCATCTTAATTTCCATATTTACCAAAAATATTACTGATCATTAATTTTATTATATGATTTATAAATAATCATTTATAAAATAAAAAAATTATTATAATTTATTTTTTTATAATTTATTATAGAATTGATAATACTTTCATTACAATCACATACCATCCTATTTGTTAATATGTTTGAACAGTCAAATACTCCCTAACAATACAATACTATAAAGGCGCTTATAAATAAATAAGACAAACTTAATAAATTTTAAAATAAAAAAGAGTTAAATTTCGAATATTATTAATATAAAATTTTTATTAAATAAATTTGAATATTTAATAAAATTTATAATTAAAATTAAAATGTTGTACAGGATGATAAAGATATTTGGTTTATGAAAAAAACATTACTTAAATGATTTTAAAATAAATAAAATAAAAATCTCGATAATTTTGTAAAATTTTTTGATCTATTGTTTGAATGTTTTTACATCAAATTTAAAAAATAGAAGAATATTGAATTCCATTTTCCTTCTTACCAATATTATGTAGGAGGAATTTATATTGGTGATCTTTTATTTTTAAAATTAATGTTTTAAAGATTAAAATAATTTAATGATTTGTTATATACATTCTATATTAATTAAATATTATTAAAGTTATAAATATTAATATAAAATAAAATTACTTAAAAATAAAATTAATTTATTTTAAAATTAATTTAAAAATTATATTTATGTAAGAAATCTATTATGGTATTTATTAAGGAAAAGTATTATTGTGTTTACATTTTAATTTATAAATTATAATATATTATTTTTAAATAAAAATAAATTTTAAAAATATATATCATTATTAAAAAAATAATAACATTAACATTTATTTTAATTTTAATATTTTATTAGATTAGGAAAAAAAGTAATTTATTATACAATTTATTTGAAAAAGGAGTGTAGGTTAATTATGGTATTTTAAGTGAAATATTAAGGAGCATCATTTTTTACAATTTTTTTTTGGTATTAAAACAAAATGGCTATGAATCTGGAGATTTTCATTAAAGAGAACACAAATTGTTGTTCAACATTTCAATTTGGTTCTAAAATAATAGGATTTGTTTCTAACATCAATAATATGGAGAGAGTTACCCGGATGCGGGTGAATTCAACTGCCTTTAATATTCTTTGAGATGGAGCCACGCGCAGGCAGCAGCTGGCAGGTGGCGGAGGATGAGTATCGGGCTCATATCCAAGTCGAGGTGACGGGCATTCAAGACAATTTAATGTTGTTGCACTTCCCAGGTACGCAGACGGGGGATGTAGGCTGGATAAGCCAGAGAATGATGGCGGTTATTCTAGTGTTTTTATGGAGAGAAAAGGCGAGCAGACCCGCAGAGGAAGACGTTGTTCTTGGTTGGCACAAGCTCAATGTCGATTGCAGGGGTGATTCATGGTGGTTTTGCCCGCGAGGGAAGTTGCAGCGCCCTCAGGAGAAGCCACCATGGCCTCGCTCTCAGCTGCTGAAGGTAAGCACAATGCACTCTCTCTCTGTTTCCACAATTGCAATTTGAAGTCTCACACCCGATAGCAGCCCCTCCTGGGTTGGTAAACCTGCTGCAGTGGCTTGGGTGAGAGACGGGTCGCCTATCGAGTCACACAAACACACTTGGAGGGTGAATCTGGTTGTGGGTGGGCTTAAAATAGGGGTCTCCTTTTCCTCTAGCTGGCATATTGCCAATTCTCAGTCAATACGCCTTCATTCTCTGTCGGTGAGTGGGAATATTAGGCCAAACACAGTGTACATGGCTCCCCGCCTCAGAGCAACTCCCAGAAGGGGATGCAATGCGGGTATAAGGGGAGGGTCGGGAGGTCGAGGCAGGTCGACTCCTCAACGTATTTCTACGCTCGCCATTGCCTACCCACCCTCCCAAGTCTCTGAAGAGTCTGGATCCTCGATTAATAACTCAGTGCAGACAGCCAAATTCTGCTTCAAAAGCCGGTTGAACAAACCGCTTGTTACAGCTATGGTTACTGTCATCTTCTCAGAAGAGGAGGAGGAACAAGTTAGCCCTGAAACTTCAGCGAAGGAACACTCTCCCACCCCTCTAGTCGACTCGTCGCAGGAGGAGGATCTCATCAGTGCAGAGTCTGATTCAATGGACCAGCCTCTCTCTCCCAGGGTCAATTCGATTCAGAGTCAGCTGGAGGAGCACAGCATTAGTCATCCTGCAGAGGGGATGGAAGGGGAGTCTTAAGGCATTGCCAGAACTCCGCACGTCGCGGCTCAGTCAGGTAAGACGAAGCAATGGCCAGATAACACCTATCGCAATATATTGCATCTCAGGCTCCCCCCAGGAGTTAAGCCAACGGATGTAGAAGATGGTATGATGGTGACTTGGGAACGTGTTTCAGACGAGGAGAAGGATCAAGGCCCTGATGAACCTGGGTAAATGGCTACACAGCGTATGAAGCTTCAAGGCAGTCACTCAACATTTTGGTTTCCAGTTTTTCTGAATCAACAATACGTCGTTGTGCAAGGCGATATCCAGCTAGCGGCCAACCGGAGGCAAGAAGTTTTGGGGTGTTTAGCTAAAAGCCCAGTTATTATTATGCTGTTTCTTTGTAATCTGGATTTTAGCTCTTTTTCAGTACTGCTCTAGCATCACAAGATATGTTTATTTGCTGTAAGAGCAGAAGACAAAATCAGTTTAGTAATGCTTCCTTGACAGAGAGAGGCCCAATGCTCTCTCAGAGGTTATATCCTCTTTGTATATATCTTTTTACTTTTTAATATCAATAGAATAGACTTTACCCAGAAAAAAAAAGAAAAAAAAAAAAAAATAGTATGGAAAGAGTTCAACAACATGCTTTAATGAGATATTCACTCACACTTTAGTCATGTATTCTTTTTCTTTCACTACTTTCCAATTTCAAACATGTTGGATACATGAATCTCACTACCAACTAGTTCATTTGGGTGTGGAAAACTCAAATTGATTATTAGAAAATTGGTGTCTAAAATGTCCATAGACACAAGAGCCATCACCCAAGCTATCACCCTTACAGACAGAAATTAAGAGACTTTGTCAAACACACATGAAACTTTGGATTGCATCATTTCACATGTCTTAGGATATGGTTATCTCCATAACTGAGACCATGATGTTATAAAAAAGAGTTAAAGACATAGAATTCAAAGCTAGTCAACAAATGGGAAGGGGATTTTCCCATCAAAGTAGCAAATTTTTAACTACTTATCATAGAAATTTCCAATTTCATTGAATCCCCACATAATAACCTCTAGTTGGGAAATGTATTTCCCTTGCTTAGAGTTAAAGACGTAGAATTCAAAGCTAGTCAACGAATGGGAAGGGGATTTTCCCATCAAACTAGCAAATTTTTAACTATTTATCATAGAAATTTCCAATTTCATTGAATCCCCACATAATACACTCTAGTTGGGAAATGTATTTCCCTTACTTTTAACAGCACGATAATCATTACTCTTTAAAATCTCATACTTAGATCTAGTAAAATCCTTATTAACCCTAAGCCCATTTTCATGCTTTAAATCTATATCAAATCAAGCCCAAAGTTATTTCATAGTGGGTTGAAGTTAGTACATTGTGAATTTACCCTATTAACATAATCAATCCTTGAATGAAATCATCTTATTCATTTATTTTTAATTTTTTTAAACCATTTCCTACGGTGATATCCATATTTGTCCATTAATATTTTATTCATCAAACCAAATTTGTTTTTTCCCAAACAACTCATCCTTTGCAATTTTAAATTTTCCTATATATCTATTTCTATGTATCTATTTAGAAATACAAGTAAACTGTATAATTACATTATTCCATTTCCATGTATCTATTTAGAAATACAACTTTCTTTCTAAACTGTGTAATTACATCATTCCATTAACTGTGTATTTACATCATTCCATTATATACAATATGTTACCAATCATTGATACTATCAAATGAATAGGGGCCGATAAGTCCTTCGGCCCCTTAGAAATTAGAATAGTTTAAGAGGGAACGTTTGAAGAATTGATGGCTCATGCTGTCCGCGAAAAGGCATCAATCAATCAATACAAAGCACCCCGATGCGTGAAAAGCAGTTGCATGGTGGAGCTGCTAAATTCCAGAGTCACCCATTCCTACTTCAGCCCGCGGTCGCCCATGTGGGCTCCCGGAAGTGCGCTGTCCCAATTAGTGGGTTCATGATTAATCAAGAAATGGGCGTAACATAAACTTATGTCAATCGAAATTATTGTGTTCGTTATGGTTGTGAATCAGACCACTAACGATAAATGCTTGCACATGGTTCTTCAGGCCGCTGTCCTCTGACCTCAATTGATCATACCAATGCAGAGCTGTAAATATTGCAGAAAGTTGTAGGTGGATAGTTTTATCTCAAAAGAATTGTGACAGTATGTCCTAACAGTCAACATGCTACTCCCTGTGAAGGATATCTTAAACCTGTTTTTTAATAAGTTCAGTGAGTGCGGGAAAAGTTCAGTGTTCTTTCTGGTCAATAAATATGTTTAAAATTGTTTTGAAGTATCAGGCTGTGCCTTTTGATATGATCACCATCCATATTTTAGTTTGAGATAACCGTTGCTTGCTCCATATGATGTTACTTTTAAATGAAATGGTTTCACTGTATGAATAATTAAGTGACGGGTGATCGATGATTCTTTATCCTAAATGGATTAGGAGAGAGAATCTTCATTTAAATTTGTGGAGTATAGAACATCTGAATAATAGAATTATTGAGTGTGATTTCGTAAGTAATAACTTTTTATTATAATCAAAATAGAAGAAGAATTTGATTATAAAAGATTTGTAAAATTGAGTACAGAAGTGAGGTCAATAAGGTCAATAGTGTTTTAAAATATTTCTGATATAAATATTTTTTTTAAGTAAAAATAAGAAATGAAGTAGGTGATTGAAATTTTCATTGTAGATTATGTTTAAATTTTCTTATACAAGAAAAATTCATTTTTTCATTATAAAATTTCCTAAATTATAAAGTAATAATAAAAATTCTCTATTAATAATATTTTCCTTTCTTTTGTTTTTTTTTTTTTTGTAGGCTGGGGTGGGACTCTCCGATTTACATGTCCATTAAGTACCCCTCAACGGGGGAAGGATAGCCCAAGATTTGAACCCAACTTAAGAGGATATACCTCCCCTCATCTATTAGAGTAAATTCATAGTGGAATTCCTTCACCTAGATAATTTGCTATTGTAGGAGCTCTAAATCTTCTACAAAAAAAAAAAATCACACAATATTCTCAAACAAAAATTGCTATGACCATTGGAATTACGCATCCTCACTGTCTACCCTTTAATATAATTGACAAATGGACACCACATAACACAAGTATGCATGATCACATCTACTCCATATTTCTGAATTTGTAGCATAAGGGTGGCAATCTATATAGTCTCTTCGATATGCCACTTCATGTAATCAATCATTAGTTCATAAACCAAATAAATTATACTCTCTTATATGGAAACTTATCATATATTTCTTATGAAGGCACTCATGAGTGATCTCGGAAATATTTATATTCTTACTTATATTCAATAGGAACTCTCATCCTCGTGATAATCATACACAATAGAATTGACTCATGCTTCAACACACTAAAACACTTACATACATAATTTTGAAACTAAAGAATAATGCCATAATTAGCTAATATTTCCACACACATGCATGCACACATATATACACATAATGTTAGGGATGCATGAGGACATTGTTCTCCATAAGAGAATATATTGTCCATCCTTAACATATTTACAATAATAATCATCCACACAACAAAATTTAATCTACATCCATAGATAAAGAATCAACACAACAATATAAACATAAAAATAATCCACAAATATGTATAGGGATATAATTTTGAAACCTAAAATTTTTCTATCATTTTTTGTAGAAATATAATTTCAATGGCCCAAAGACTTCATATCAGTTTACAAAGATTGTTGGGTTGCTATGGCTAAGGCCATACCAGTCGCAACCATTACCTTGCATCATTAATGAGATCTCATTTCTTCTTCCTGAAGCCAACTTCTATTCTTTGTACAAGCTACTGTTCTTTCCTTCTTAATGTTGTATTTATTTACCTTCAGCAAATTGCTCACCTTCCACTTGCAAATGGTATTCTCTTACTACTTTGATTACCAAGCCTCATTCCCTTCTATTTTCAACTTCTTCCTTTTCATTTCCATCTTGGAATCAATCTCTTTCCAATGATTCTTCTTTTGTAGTATGACCTTCTAGTTTTGAATCAATAAAAATTTCCTTCTTCAACATGTCCTTAAGACTACCTTCTATAGGTATACAAATTTCCTCTTAACGACTTCTACATATTTCATGTTGTATTCTACTACATCAACTATCACAATTTGTAACATCATCACATATTTAGTAGCACTATCACATTTTGAATTTATGTTACACTCTATAGAAATATTATCATATTCCATATAAATTGCATGCTCATCACGACCTTCCTTTGAGATGGCATATTCAAAATAAACTTGATGATCTTCCAGAATACATCTCAGGGTTCTATGAAAGCATGCTATTAGCATATATTTCTTCCCTGTGGTTTGTGTTGAACACCACAAAAAAGAATACTTAAAGAGACTCAATCCAATAGAAAAATAATGAAAATTATTGAAGAATTACTAAGTAAAGAAAAATTAATTACCTAGGATAACGAAGGTTAGTGAAGTTCTAATAAGAAAAGCTTCTTCTTCTTAATGTTTATGTAGAAGCAACAAACCAAAAAAGATTCTTAATATATTCCAAGAAAACTTGAATGGTTTAAATGAAGAAAATCATCATAATAACTCATACTTTAAAAATATATTGCAATAATACTCAATTAGAAAAATGGGAAAATTTTTCTTATTAACTAAATATGAAAAAAAAATACAATGTGTTGATATCGCCTAATATTTGTTGATGACATTGATCCCCCACGTCCCTCCACCCTAGGCTATTGAAGGTTGCTTCCATTGAATTGTATGCTTCTAAATGACAAAAAGAGTAAGGCTCTTCTCAAAGATTGAAATAAATAAGTATATTAGGAAATGAGGGTTTCCTTTTTGGGGAGAGGGATTTAAAATCAAAGGGAATTTCATACAAGGATCAATGGGGAAATCACCAGCATAAGGATACTCGATCAAAGCTTGTCTTATCCTTCAGCCATGGCATGGATCAATATCTTAGAAAGAGGTTAGGGTCATTAGGGTATGGGATATAGGAGACAGCTCCCGATTAGACCCACAAATCTAGCTTAAAGGGAACAATAATGCAAATGCTAAAGCTTTTTTGGTTCAAAATGAGGGCATACATTAGTTTCCTTATGGAAACTAGCATATATGCACACTTTTGTTTCATGATATTGCTCTTTGTCTGTGTTATGCTAGGTCAAAATGGGTGTCTACGAACAAAAATGATTTTTTTTTTTAAGATCTCTTTTGGGAAAAAATGTTTGCAATGGGCATAGGGATGATAAGATCAAGCCAATATGTACATCTTCTAATAAATGTGGGGAATGATACTATGATAGAGTCCCCATTATATGTTTGGTCAAACTGGTAGTTAATGGCCAAAAGGCATTACATAAAATTGGAAATATCTTATCAAGTGGTCTTAGGAGGAGTTCACCAAACAATGGACCACAAAACACCCACCAAAAAAAACCAACTTAATACAACACATTTACCAAGGTGGGAAAACCCATGCTTAGAGATCGAAAAACATGTTCACGAATCAAGTGGATTGTTGATATATATATATAGTCATTAAGAGATTACACAATGATGCAAGATAATAGGTCATAGCCATGAATAATGCATAGTTTAGCTATGTTTTATTATATAAAGAAAGAGGATTTTTGGAGAAATTGACTGGTAAAAATGAATAAAAATAAAAATAAAAATAAATAAAATAAAACAAATAAATATAAATAAATAAAAACTGAAATAAATAAATAAAAAAAATCCCCCTGTGAAGTACTAGAAACATGTGAAAAGGAGTGATATTTTCCAAAAACTTGGGTGTCAACATGAAATTTGGTACTAAATTGGAGACCAACATAGAAACAAATGTTGAAGTCAAATATGGGAGAAATTGTTTGATTATAACCACTCATTGATTTATGCCATTAACAAATGAAAGAAAACCCATCAATGATGATAATAGGCGTCAACGTAGCTAGTACATTCTAACAACCGTGAATAGATGCGTTGATGTTGAAAATCGATATAATGTATCAAATAGGGGGCATTGGAGTACTTCCGCTATCAACAATAATTGAAACTACCATTGATGACCACAAACCCCAAGGTACTAAGTGAGACCCTAAACCTTATTACTAGAGAAGAGGAGTTGAAGTTGATGGGAAAATATCTGATTGAAGGAGGGTATTAAAGCCCCCATTAAATAACACATGTGTAGCCAAAAGGCCAATGATTTAGAAGGACTCTGATGAAATATTGCAAGGAAAACCACACATGAAGAAGAGCTCTTGAGTAACAATTCATAATGAAAGTTGCCGACAAAGGACAGGAATTCCACCAATAAGGAAAATGGAACCCAAGGCACTATACAAATCCTAATGTGTGATAATATAAGCTAGCAATGAACATAAATGAAACCACCGAGTCAATGAAAAGTTATGAAAATAAATGATGAGAATAAGACCACCTATTGATGATGGAAATAGAGTCAAGTTGTTATTCTAGGTACGATTGTTAGAGAAACTTGTCGAATTTGATAAATGTATACCTGTTAGCAAGAAGTTATTGGGGACCTTAAATACTAACATGAGTGCATGAAAAAGATACTTCAGATAATGAAACTAACTTAACAACCAGAAATGTTTGATATAATGATCAAGAGAAAACTTGAAAAATGACCAACACATTGCTAACTTCCCTTGAACATAAGCACGACATAATGATGACATAGGAAGCATATACATAAGAATTAACAATGATATAATTCTACAACCTAGGAAGCACCAATAGAATAATCATATGATCAGAAGATAAACTAATTAAATTATTTAAAAACATTTATCGTAACTATCAAGTATATCAAATTTATTATGATTGGTATAATGGCCCGATATATTCCTACTTTAGATTACTATAGTGGGTGCTTACCGCTAGTATGCAGTATGTACTTTTCTTTAGAAGGCTACTTTAGACTCAATCTAAATCATTTTTCTAATAATTGAGAAGTGTCTTACACTCTACTACCAAACATAGCATATTTTAACTTCCTTCGTGTTCCCTGACAAGAACTTTTCCTGCTAGTTGAATCATCAATGACCCTTGGCACACTTGATAGAAAGAGAAAGATGGTTTAGTTAAACTTGATGATCTGAAAATTGGGGAAGAATTGATGCTTGCTGTCACCACATATGTAGTTACTACATAAGAAACAAAGGAGTTTTAGCTAAAGTTTTCTATGTAATGTAGGAATTAATGTTTAATTGATTATTATGTATGTGGGTTTGCATTGCTATAGAATGGGCGGTGTGTTGTGGATGAATTTATTTCACAATGATACATTATAATTCCATTTTGTATGAAAACGAAATTTTGTGTTGAGTATCTACACAGACAAAATGGATGAAGTTGAGATTCAAAGTTCGATGGAGAAATGTGTTACGCATCTAAATCCTTTCAACATCACGTTGACTAACTATACAAGTTTTACAGACACGTCCACAATACTTGGCCACTACATGTTATACTCAGAACATTGCTTCAACACCAAAGAAGTTGCATGTGCATTGGATTTGTCAAGGACTTGGAGTTCCTTGAGAGATTATATATGTACATATCTAGTTACAAGAAAACATGCTTGGCACAACCAGGTAAGATAACTATTATATTGTATGTTTATTTATGTACTGACATTTGTGTGTTTATGTTAGTCCAATGCAAGGGAGTTGCATGGAAAAAGAGACTCCCATGAAATATTGAAGAAGTATCAAGTTGATATTTCCTTTGGAAGTGTTGGGGGCCCATGGGGATCGAGTCACGATGTTTTTTTTACTCTTGTGGTTTCTATGTTTTGAGTTTTTCTTATGCTTGATTTTCAGTTTTGTTTATGTCTGGTGCATTTCCATGCCATTTTGTTTGTGGTGATATGTTGCTATTAGTGTTTCATGGTTTTATTTTTTCTTGTTTTTGGTTCTTACCTTCCATGGTTTGAGGGTCTTGTGAATTGGTTTGGGAAAGAGGAAAGCTAGTGGAGCTAGGGAAGAGTTGAATGAAACCCAATAGATAATGTAAGATTCAAATGAAACTTGATGCATGTATGAAGGCAGCTAAAGGCAAGAATATGATATCCAATTGGACTAATTTTGTCCATTGGTGTAAATGGAAAGTGGAAAGACAATCATGAGAAAGGTAACAAGAAAGGTAAAGTAAATGAATTATGAATCATGAATATCCCTCCCTTGTTAGTGGAAATAGTGATGGCTCTATCTAAATTCATGGCCTTACTATCTGCTCATGTCATGACAATATATATATATATATATATATACATAATTCAATGTTTTGGATTGATTGTCACAATATGACTCCATATAGCTTCATAAGGTCCTATGTCTGCCATGTTATGAAGTGTTTGTACTATTATTAAGATTAATCTACTTGGGGGAAGGGGAAGTAGTAGGAAAATAGACATTCAATGCAACAAATGAACATCATGACCCTGTTCATCATCTCACGCAAGTCTCTATGACTCTACAATAGCATCAGGAATAAGTATCCTAGGGTTTCGAATAAACGTCTCCATTTTCCTCATAACTTCTCCTTTATCATGTTGTAAATATTTCTTATCATAATTGTAAAAATGAGAAATTTCAACAATCATTCAAATATTGATTTGAGCATGTAAATGTCATTAGATATTAAAGAGCCATGAACAAGTTTAATAGTCATGAGGGTACTAGTGAAAGGTCACCTCATATATATAAATATAACCTCATGCCTCCTTTATGGGGGACTCTTAGCACTTGAGCTAGGTGTAACACCCTCCTCCCACATCTACCCAAGTAACAGAATAACCGAGGTAAACATGCGATGAGAGACTACTATGATTAGATTCAACCTCCTATGTGACCTCAAGGAAATGGAATAAATAGAAACACAACATATAGAGGTTCCACATAAGCTACATGACCCCTCAGAACCATCTCAACACTTTAGGTAGCTTTCCCCTGGGTCCCACGGAAGTTTTCTATCACTTAACCTTTGGATGTTCTCATGACATAGGCCTACCAGCATCCTAGAGGCTCTATACACTCTCATACTATAGGCATTCCAACATCCAAAGACTATTTTGTCCATTTCTCTGCTAGCGTCCCCGTGATTTAGGCCACTTTTTCAAGCCTAGAGCCCAGGTCACTGCCTAAAATTGCATGACATCTCCAAAACAATAAAAATAGATGGAAATAATGATGCTAAAGCAAATACTTGAACAAGCCTTTAACTAGACACCTATTAGCCATGACATGAATTTTGTCAAACATATCACAAACATGTAATCTACAGGTGTAAACAATAGAAATAAACATAGGGATTTCATACTTATATGAGAATTGCTAAGAACCATTGTTCCCTCATACCATTTACTGCATTATCATCTAGTAGGCCATAGATACTTTTTCCATTCATTTACAAGTAAAAACATGATGAGAGCCATACATAGATACTGTCATAAAACAAATATTTAGCCAGCATAATAGCAACATAAATACCAATGAAATCACAACCATATGATATACATATAAACTAGTCTAATACTCATAGAAATACAAGGAGAAATAACCTTTCTTTAATAATGAAAAATCCAAACCCAGAAAGGGACTAGCACATTCCAACTGACCATAGAACGGTTGAACCAAATCTCTCTTCAACCATTAACTCTCGTGTCATATTCCAAGAATGAATGTGGGACTCAATCCAAAAGAACCAACCAGGGCATGGCAGTGCTAAACCACCTCACCCTCATCAATAGAAACCAGGATTTACCATAATCCATCCTGGATCACTAGGCCAAACAAGCATGGATGCTACAAGATTTGTCCACCTACACTGTGAGGAATTTTCCTATCTCTTAGTCTCTCAGGCTTTACCACAATCCAAACCCAGATCACTAGGCCTTAAATCAATACCCACTCTCCAAGCTTTACCAAAAATCCCAAACCCAGGTTTACGACGCCCAACAGAGAGAAAGCCACCTCTTGGATTTACTGTATATCCTACCATTCACTGGGAAGGATTCCTAGGCTCATCAAGGAAACAAAATCATGGCTTTACCGCAACCCATAGTGTAGCTCTGGGGTCACTAGGCCAGTGGCTTTATCATGATCCAAAGTCTGGTTCAGGGACCACTTGGCCATGTGCTCTATCATTCGTAGATCCACCTCACTTAGCTTTAAATCCATTCGGTAGTCCAATCAACCAAAACATGAGATCCCCATCACACCATCACTATCCAAAAATGGCAAGGCTAGGGTAAAAGCACTATCACACCTGGAAAAACCCATGCCCTAACAACAAAAGAACCACATGCATGTCAAATCTAGCAAGGAAAATACACATCCAAATTGATACCCACAAATAATCTTGTTCTGGCTGCTTGGTCCTTCATTTTCCATATTGATCATTGGTTCCTCTTGCCTTCTTTGTCTTTTTGGATCTAATGCTAAAATGCACCAAGAAAACTCTAGGTGTCCAAGAATGAGAGAGTGAGAGAGAGAATAATGAGAGAGATCCAGAACTAAACTGACAAAAGGGTACCCATTGATCCTTAGAAGCCTTTTTATTAATTACTGCTTTATTTTATTGATTTTCCATTATTTTCCTTCATTTTCCTCCTCACATGCAACCTGTGACCTTTCACCTCCCTTTTCTCCTAATTTCCATTATTTTCATAAATAAATGTGCCAAAAATGTCATTTTGCCTTTCCAAAGCCTTAGCCCTCGCCTTTGCCAATTTCCTTAGCCATAATAAACCAATGAACACCCACACTAGGATGTTTTGCCCAACATTGAGCTTGGAATAAGTGTCCCATCAACTGTGGTTATTATTTTTCCTTTTATTAACTTTTATTACATGGAATTCTCACCAGGGTTGTTACACTGGGCTAACATTAGATATTTATTTTGTGCTTAGGGAGCTAGAAATGATATGCTCTTGGCAGATAGTCGGGTGAGTTGTGGTGAGGCTAGGGTTTGTGTGTTTTAAGATGATATGAACTACTCTCATCCCATAGTTGGGTTTTCATAAACTTGCAACACATGTATTTGAAGGTTCAATAGTATTAATGATAATATTTTTCACTTCATGGATTGATTCATGTGCATTCCTCTATTGGTTATATTAGCTAATTGGTATTCCAATCATGCATGCATGTATGTTTATAAACTAGTTACTTGTTAAGGAACTAATTCGTTGCATGCAACTTGTATGTTTTCTTTGAGTCTCTGCTCTTAGTTCGATGTAAATGTTAGTAATTTATTGTGAACTAATTTGCAATTGGTTTCTAGCACTTTCTTGCTTATTTACGTCTTAGTTAGTCTTAGCTGTCTTATTCTTTCTTATGACGTACCCATACTCATTATTCTAGTGTTAGCTTCTTGTATTATGTTTTGCAAGCCGTCAATTGAGGATTGATTTAGTCCTCATTATTTAGGCATTTACACTTGGCCTCACATTTATTTCTTTGTATTTTAATCCCAAAAGTAACACACACACATGGCAGAAATTGGGCCAACAAACCAGATGGGGATCCTATCCAAAATGGTGTGAGGTCTAATTGAGACTTCACAATGGGGAGACCCCCTACTATTCGCAGTTCATTATGATCTGTCAATATAAGCATGATTAGTTTCTTAAAATATCTAGTTATGTTTTCCTTTTAGTTGATGTACTGCTCTCATTTTTTAAAGATACGATGCAGTTTGTTGCCAAACACATGAAAATAAAATTTTATTCAACATTAATTAATTAATTTATATTATATAAATAATTATCTTACCAAAGCATCTTATGATGTATATGACATACATACTGTAACGAGAAAGTTTACCATTTCAACAAACACAACATCATAACTTACTCTTTTGTTAAGTAAACTCGAAAAATTATATTAATAAAGACCCTTTATTAACATCAATAAATTTAACACCAACACACATCAGTACTTTCGTAACAATAGGTTTAAAGATACACTCCAGCTTGTTCCAATAAAAAAAAATACAATGCCATTTTATGATTTTTTTAAAGACAAACATTTAAAAAAGATTACAATATCATTTTATGATATTGTTCCCTCATAAAACAAAATTGAAATATCGAACATACTAGCCCACATGTTCCTAGGTTCACACATAAAACACATGGGGCAGGCTATATGAGATTATATGTTATCAACTTTACACATACATTATTTTGAAAAATTAGATAATTAAACACGTGTAATATGAAGTGTGAAAGACTTTTTTTTGTCCGTGAAATACCATTTTTATACGCATTTGTATTGTTTCCTCATGATTCATGAAGTACGTTATGCCTTCTTCCTCAAAAAAGTAGCACTCAGGTTGTACATGTGTGTTTCTATTTTATTTCCACCTCCTTTCTATTATTGTTATGTGACGTTGTACTAAATTGTATTTGTATTTAAAAGTAGTTGTATTTTTTTTCGTTTCCATTTATAATTTTCTAACTAAAGTATTTATTTTAATTATGTAATATTTTGAAGATTAGTCTTCGAAAGCTAGCAATTATATAAATGATGTTAGGGTTTTAATAATCTAGGTTAGTTCTAGTAATCTATACAATGTTGTACTAATGAGGTGATTTTTTTGGTATTTAGATAAATAAATGTTGTGCAACTAAAGTTTTAATCAATTTTAATCTTTAAATAGTGCATTTTTCAATATTCAAGTTTTCCTATATTTTTTTTCTATATTAATAATGCTTATAAAGATAAAAAAAAGTGTGATACACATTATAATAATAATTTTATGAGACCAAAAAAAGTATATATTGAGAAATTATAAGAAGTGATTTTTTGACATTTAGAAAGATAAATGCCTTGCGATAAATGCCTTGCAACTAATTCTTTATGACCATGTTATTGTATGTCTATCAATATTCATGATATTCTATATGTTTTCATATATTAGTAATGCTTATATACATAAGAGGAAAGCGCGATGAACACAATAATGATAACTTTTTGAGATGTTATGAAGCATATTTTGAGAAACTTGCCTATAATGTTTATTGCATTTTGAATTTTCTATGAAAATATAAAAAATCTCAACCAAAAAAAATATATATACACCAATAAATTGTTGTCCAAATCTTGATCTTCATGGCATGTGCAATTGCATAATATTCATTGTCTATTTTAAGGATTCTTTGTATTCAAGGGGAAATGATGATATGACCAGCCAAACCACGCCAGTACTAGTGGGATTAGTTATATTCCTTGAACAATAAATTTGAATTCTTTAGTGTCCATCCATTCAAATGTGCTTATCAAAATCCTCTTGACTTTCCATAGGTGGAGAAATGGTGGTAACAACATTCTCTCCTCACCCCCATACCCATTGTTTATGTCAATGTGATTTGGCATGGGGTCTACGTATGAACCTGGGTTACACTTTTTGACAAGAGAGGACGTGTTTTGGGTGAAAAACAATAGCTCAATCGAGTCATTCTAAGCATTTGATCAAGCAATATTTGAGTCCTTGATTGAGCTATTTGAGGCCTTAAACAATGTAACCTAAGGTTATCTAGGAGCTCGATGGAGCCATGTTTCTAAAATTTCCCACCAATACAACCTAAACATGTAATTAAAAAGAGTGACTTGATCAGCCCTTAAAGCTTGTTTGAGCCTTAAAGCTAGATCAATCCTTAAAGCTAGATCGAGCTATAGGTTAGATCAAGCTTTAAAACTAGATATAGACTTTATTTAACCACGTTAAGGGCTCGATCGAGGGTTTCTTAAACCCTCAATTGAGCTATTTTAATTTCAAAATCAATCGCTTGATCGAGCCCCTGATGTCCTAAAAATCATAGCTTCAACACCCCTTCTACAGGTTTCTCTGCAACCCCATTTTGTACCCTAGTGGATTTAGGGCCAAAGTTTTCCTTAAGTGGCGAAGTTGATCATGTTGGATTCATGAGAGAATCCTCTATCCAATGGCATATGAGTCTGACACATTCAAATTCATATGATATTTTTCATCTACTCTCTTTTAAACATAATGCATGGACTTTTTTTGGATAGTTTCAAAGGGGCTAAATAAAAAATCAATAACATAAAATATACACAAAAAAATAATTTCAAAAATACCACTATCTTTGTTTACGAGTCCTATTCAAAAGGGTAATGTTGCTTTTTCAATTTATTTAAAGAGTTGAAAAAATCTTACGGAACACATGTGTCTCCAAAATGCAATTGAAACGTTACTTTGGCAATTTAAAAAAAAATAAAAAATATAATTTTGCATAAAAAAAATGATCTAGGTGGATGTTGGTGGCCAACCACCTATCCCGTTTGGACCCCCACAACTGTCTCTTTCAATTTTTTAGTTTCCTTAATTGTAGCACAATTTACTATTTTTAGCAGTTTTTTCAGGTCTTGAATTTCTGGAGTCATTTTAAGGCCCTAAACGACATTTTTTGGGAAATCTGGGAGCAACATGGGTCCATGGACTGATGTTTCTCTTCCCAAAGTTGTAGCAATTGAATAGATATTTCTAACAAGCTATTGTACGTATCAAACGGAGATTGTATGCCAAAGTTACGACCCCGGGAAATTGATGTACCAATTTACCCAAACGGGGCCAACAATTTGGTGTTTCATCTTCTAGGGTTAGGTTTTGGAATGTTAAGGGTTTTTCATTGTTTCTCAACTGTAAATACACCTTCAAGCGTCATTGTAACAGAGTTCAGAGGCATGTAGCCACCACATCTCTTCTCAGAGATAAGCTACCATCACCCTAGCTGTTTATTTCCATTTTCTGTTTGGAAGCATATCTCAGTATTTTACATTAATGAAATGAAGTATTATTTCCACTGCATCTTTATGTTTATGGTTATCTCTGTAATTTGTTGCTTTTTCTCTCTTTTATCTCTGCGGTCTGCTTTTTCTCTATTTTTCTTTGCATGTCCCCAACGAGGTCGAGATATAAGGAGTTAGGGCTTGAACTTGTCAAACCTTTGCAAGACCAGCCTCACAAATCTCGATGGCCTCCCATGGTGGATGAAAAGAGAGATGAGGGGGTAGGAGATCCTATCAAGAAATTGCTCGAAGAAGTCCTCGAGCGACAACAAAATGCACTGATGGACAGCTTTGCCTAGATTCTTCAGCAGCTACCCAAAGGCAACGCATCGACTTCCAACAGCTACTCTGTAAATGCCACACCTTTGACATACAAGTGAATTCTGAAATCACCATCTTCGAGGGGCCAATAGACCCAGATGCCATGTTCATGAATTTTCGAGTCGGGAAAAGATTGTTTTCGCTCTTCTCAAAGCAGCCCTCCACATCAAGGAATGGTCAGAATCCTACTGCGAGTAGAAGAATGAAAGCATAGGGTCACTATTTTTAGCTACACCCACTTGGGATTCATTTGGAGATGCCATCAAAGAGCAGTACTACCCTTTCAAAAGCTATGAGGACAAATACATAAAGTGGACCACGCTGCGGGAGGGAACGGACCAGATGTGCCAGAATTCACAAACATTTTTCATACCCTTCGCACACAGTTAAGTATAAAATATTTTGATCTACATTTAGTACTCAAATACCATGGCTGCCTACACAAATACATCCAGGAAGAGATGGAATTCCTGAACATCTCCTCACTCGGCACGGTGTATCGATATGCTGTCAAAATTGAGAAAAAGTTCAAACAGAAGAAGTGAGACTTTGGATCTGCAAATCTGAAGACCAAAGGACAAAGACAAGGTGGGGTGACCCAAGACAAGCCGTTAAAGCCGCAAGAAAACAACAACACCACAAAGCCAAAGAAGGACACAGGAAAGTGGTGTGAGTTCCACAAGGGTCCCACTCATAACACAAGTGAGTGTCGAACCAAGCAGTCGCTGGTGGCCGAGTTGAAGGCTTTAGAATCAGATGCATGTTCCAACCCTGAGTCAGGACCTGACAAGGGGAATGGCAAAGGGAAGCAGATCATTGATTCGGAGCCGAGCGCCACTCTCACCACCACCAAGATCCAGAAGAATGAGCCTGAAGACCCAGAGGAGGGGGAGCGTCTTTTCCACTCACAGATGTGGGTGAAGGGTTCACCGCTGCAATTCATTGTTGACAGTGGTAGCCAAAAGAACCTCATTGCAGCAAAGGTCGTGAAGTAGTTGGTCCTACCGACTACACTACACCCTTAGCCGTATAGTATCGGGTGGCTTCATGAAGCATGGGATCTTAAAGTTTGCCAGCAGTGTCGCCTTCCCTACAACATCAAGCCCTTCACAAATGAGGTATTATGTGATGTTACACCTCTGGATGTTTGTGATGTACTATTAGGCCAACCATACTTGTGGAGGTGACAAGATTTGTATGAGTTGAGGCCTCGCTCTCTCATTATTTCTTTGGATAATTCATTATACAAGATACCGGAGATAGCCGCACCTACTGCCACCTCTTTGATCACTACCAAGAAAGGCAGGAAGCTTATCTCCCAGACTAGGAAATTCATTTCCTGTCTGATTCGCTCCCAAAGTAAGGGGAAGATCATCACCACATCCATGACCCCCACGAAAGGTTCCTCCATGTAGCAAGAGTAGCAAATGAATACGGTCATGAAATAGCACAGGAACAACTTCTCCTCACCCACAGGGGTACCAAACAAGCTTTAGGTGGGCAACAAAGTCTGATTGTATTTGCAAAAAGAACGCACTACAAGAGCCCATCAGAAGCTCCAACCACCCCGACATGGTCCTTACAGCATTACCAAGGCTAAGGGAAAGAATTCTTTGGAGCACATCATTCCTCCATCCGTTCCCTTGCACCGAGTGTTCAATGTGGACTATCGTCGACCATGCTTCCCACCATTACTAGACACATCAGAGATTGCAGAACAACTCACTAGAAACCCAACTCAGCAGAAGCGTCCTCATCTTAGGGAGGAACTTAACGCAATGGGGACCATTGCTTCCTAAGGAGGGAGGAATGATCTAGGTGGATGTTGGTGGCCACCCACCTATCCCATTTGGACCCCCACATCTGTCTCTTTCAGTTTTTCAGTTTCCTTAATTGTAGCACAATTTACTATTTTTAGCAGTTTTTTCGGGTCCTGAATTTCCAGAGCCGTTTTGAGGCCCTAAATTAGGCTTTTTGGGAAATCTGGGGGCAATATGGGCCCTCTTCCCAAAGTTGTATTAATCGAATAGATCTTTGTAATGAGCTATTGTACGCGTCAAACGAAGATTGTATGCCAAAGTTATGACCCCGGGAAATTGATGTACCAATTTACCCAAACAGGGCCCACAATTTGGTGTTTCATCTTGTAGGGTTAAGTTTTAGAATGTTAAGTGTTTTTCATTGTTTCTCAACAATAAATAGGCCTTCGAGCCTCAGTGTAACATAGTTCAGAGGCATGTAGCCAACACATCTCTTCTCAGAGATAAGCTACCATCACCCTAGCTGTTTATTTCCATTTTTTGTTTGGAAGCATATCTCAGTATTTTACATTAATGAAATGAAGTATTATTTCCACTACATATTTGTGTTTATGGTTATCTTCGTAATTTTTTGTGTTCCTATTTAAATCCGGATCAAAAAATTAATATGAAAAATTTAATTATGTATATATAATATATATATAATATAATTATATATATAATATAATATAATA
The DNA here is from genome assembly GCA_000404065.3 of Pinus taeda. Taxonomy (NCBI): domain Eukaryota; kingdom Viridiplantae; phylum Streptophyta; class Pinopsida; order Pinales; family Pinaceae; genus Pinus; species Pinus taeda. The sequence goes on from APFE031381495.1 coordinate 46,171, forward strand.
TATATATATATATATATATATATATATTACACATTTTAGACTAAGTTATGCTACATGAACACACATACCTCTTAAGATATGTGGAAATTTGCAAGGACAAATATTACATTTAATGGAAAATTGAGAGATTATGTAACAATATAATGTTTTGCAAAAACAATCATTAGGACTAGAGCATAATTATCCACATATTGTCTTTTTACTCCAAATCAAAATTCACAATGATTATATGAATTTTGAGGGCTTCAAGTTGATAAAATTGGAAAAACTTAAAAGTTGATCACCACATTTGGCCCAAAAGTGTAACCCATCTTCATGCATTCACTCTATGATAGATTTAGCTGCACTCAATGTTCCTTTTCTCACTACACAACCACTTTGGATTTCAATGTAATGTGATGTGGCAGATTAGCTCTACTTAGTGGCCCCCTGTGGGGAATTTTGTGCAGTGATTGGAATCCACTAAGGCCATGGAGGCCTCTTTGGAATGGTGGAAAACTACTGAAAGATATATTGGTTCCTACAATAAGGTCATCATTATCGAAAAAACAAGGTTGGGAAAGCAAAAGTTGGACGAATATTATTCCATGAAGTCATCCTTGAAGTAGAGTGACATTATGGCTTTGGTGGACATGGAAATTGCTTCCAAAGCATTATCGAAAAGTGACAATGCCATGTATTCAATTCTTCAATTCGTTGACATAGATGTGTTGTTGGACACTAATCCTCTATGGGTTGGTGTAGAATGTGAACAACCATGAGAGTCCAAGAGACCTTGGGATGTGGAACCCAACGGTCACACAAATGTACTATAAATGTATATCATTGTCAAATAATAGATACAAACTCATGTTTATCTTTCCTATTTTGTCTTTGCCATGTGTTTGTTTAACATGGTATCATATCAATAGGTTTCTTGAATAATCCTCAGTGTTTTGTTACACCTACCACCTCTCTGCAATTCTCTATTATATTTGTCCTTTTCCTTTCAAAGCAAACACTTATATCATTGACCCCTATTATGTGGTAATTGATCTATTTGTGATTGTCAGTAAATGACAGACCCATTTATTTTATTGTGCGTTTCTCAAAGCTGAGCACATCAGACCTACAACGTCCCAAATTAGCGGTTATGTTGGTAGATAGTGTATTCCTACTGATATCCTATCAAAGTTTGCGTACATATTTGTACTCCACATTTCTACTCAACCTTTCTCTACCTCTACATTATGTTCAGTGCATTGGTTTCTAGATTTGTAGCGCTCGTTCTCTATCTGTGATTTATTATTCTTACATGAGTGTTTCATCTCTAAGTTGTTCATTGTCACTTCAGTTAGCTTGAGATCTTCTATCAAACATGTGCTCTGTGTAACTCCCACCATGATGCCTCCATACTCCACGCAGCCATACCATTGGTTCTATGTCGATCCCTCTTTAAATTAGAAATGGAGTGCTGGTTAAAAAAAAGGAAACTTTTCACATCACAAACAAAGCCATCCATAGGAACTCACTTTATCTCTCAACACATAACATCCTATTATAAAAAACATGCTTGCTCTTTGAACACCTCTGTTTGGTAGATACTTGTCTTGTTGCTAAAGCCGAACATCACTGAGCATAACATATCAAGGAAACAAACTTTCAATGGCTTAAGGATCTTCTACAATCAATTAATCCCATTTGGAGTGTCACCACACATAACGTCTAGGAGATTCAACTTCCTATCAAGGTTCAAAGAAAGATAACTGGAGCAGGCAGTGGGGGTTACAGCACCATACCATGATGTTCTCTAAATTGCGATGATGTTTTTTTGGCTTTTGGATCAATTGTGGGCGGAGTTTAACCTGTGCTTGGATACAATACTCTTTTCCTTTGTAGTGTGAAGTGGCTACGGGTAGTATTAAAGCACTTCCATGATTTTGACAACAATAAATAGTCTAACTTTGATATCAAGGTGAAATTTACTCCGGGATGCACGTTCTTCATTATAAATAAGAAATCTTCAATTGTAATCAGGTTGAATTTGCATGGGACAATACACTCTTTATTGTTGGAAATGTTAGGTAGGGGAAAGAGCGTGTTGTGACCACTGTAGTAGAAAAGAAAAATAGGATGTTCGATTTAGAATTGGCACCACCAACCATAGTGATGAGAGCCTTAAGGATGTTTTCTCTAGTGGGCTTCACATTATCAACGTCATCTTAATTGATCAAGAAATGATCTCATTTTCGAAAAATCCATAACGATCAATTAGTGTTCCTCACATCCTCAGTGTGCCTTGAATGATCAATTTAAGTTATATATTACCGGTAAAATAATCTTGTTGTTCAAGATTGATTAGGGACAGTTGAATATCCTCTACATAGTTTCCATAATGTCTATTGTGAGTTTTCCTTTCCACTACAATGTCACCTGCTCGTATTCTTGGAATCAGTCTTGGATGAATCCATTATATGTTGTGTATTCACTCCATTATATTGGTATAACTTAGTTCATGTCAAAATATCTTGGCTTGTATCATAATCTGACAAGAACACTTGATGGTTCGTTAAGATGGGTCAAACAATGGAGTTGCCAACATGCATAAGAGTTGCAGTGTCGAATGAACTTAGAGGGAAAGGTTATTCGAGTCGAGAAAAGGCCCTAACAATCCTTGGTAGAAGGGCATGTTAATGTTGTCCTTGACATCATATTCATAGTTGAGTTTCTCATAGGTGAAGGACACCCATATTTTTGGAGATAGTATTTCCTATTAAAATTATCAATCTGATAAGCCCTTTTGTAGCTTGAGTCTATTATTGAAGAACAATCCTTAAAATATTTGTCACCACTTTCTCATTTTATTTCTCTGAGCATTATCATTTTGTACTGCAACAATTGGTGCTTAGTATTGTTGATTGGCATATTATTCTGGTGCGGATTTGCAACAACATTGTGTATTTGGTTTCTTAACACTTTTCCCATTTCTTTGGTTGAATAATGGTGAAAATCCATGGATTATTAGAGTTACTGAAAACTCTAATAAGATCCATTGCTAACATCACAGTCAAAATTAGCAAAGCCTCTCTTGCAGACATTCAAAGTTGTTTGCAAAATGCACATGAAAAGATAGAGTTTTTGCAACTTGAATCACAGTTATAGAGAGATGAATTACAACAACATAAGAAACATTTTGAACTTATTGAGATTGAAATAAACTCCCATAAGTAGTAATTCAATAATGTTGCAGTTGATCTATTGCCCAATGAAGCAACAGAGTTACATGTAGATGTAGAAGTTCAGTCTACACTTCCCAAGCCAATCATCAGACCTTGGGAAGAGCTTGTCCACAACAACCACAAAACAGGTCTTGGATATGAAAAGGATGTGTCCTTTCATATTCTAGATTACTCAAATCCCATTCAAGTTCAGAGTGTTGGATTCCTTCATGAAAGTTCACCTTCATATGTTTCAGATTCTGCTCCTCTTCCACAATAACAACAACATATTATGAAATTCCAACACTGTGACCGAGTTGGCCATATGAAAGATCATTGTTTTGATCTTCATCCATGTAAGCAGTGTCATAAAACTAGTCATTCTTCAAAAAGATGCCTCAAAAACAAACCTCCTGCAAGAACAAAGATTCATCTTGGATGGATCACTTCTTAGTAATGGGAATCAACAGCCAAGATGATATTCCAGTCATATGTCAGAACATGTTCTAGAGTATTGAAAAATCTTCCCGTTGAGTTTTCTCCATCATCTCACCTTGTATCTAACAAGGGAGGAAATGATGGTCATCTACAAGCTTCAAACCCACATCAAGCGAGCCTGAGCCACAACATGCCATACCAATTTTAGAGTTGTAGCTAGAGACAGATATGCCCACTAGAATTTTTTCAGTTAGTGATATATCTTCAAAGAATTGGGGACACTTCCTCTAGTAGAAGACTTTACTTTCTTGCAAATTTTGGAAGAGTTCCAAGAATTGCATTAAGAATTCCAGAGTTGTTGGCATCCTTAAACCATCATAGGTTGAGACCCCCATTTTCAGGTTGATGTTCTCCCTTTTATGTGGGGTGAGACCTCCCTTTCATGGTTGAAGGTTTCCCTCTTCAAAACATTAGGAGCACTTCCTCTAGCAAAAGACCTCAGCTCCATGCCAGAATTGGAAGATTTCTGAGAACTACACTAAACGTTCCACTGTTGGTGGTCATCCTTAAATCACCGCCCTTTACACCAACATTTCAAAGAGCACATTCAGCTTAGGGTTGCCATGCATTTTTGCACATTTTGTATTACAACTCTCTTCTTGGACTCATACATAACCCTTTGGATTAAGGGGGGGAATGTTGGACACCTAATCCTGTATGGGTTGGTGCAGAATGTGAGCAACCATGAGAGTCCAAGATACCTTAGGATGTGGAACCCAACGGTCACACGAATGTACTATAAATGTATATCATTGTCGAATAATAAATACAATCTCATGTTTTTCTTTCATATTTTGTCTTTTCCATGTGTGTGTTTAACATGTGTGAGACTTCTAGATGAGTTGTGGATTTCATGCTAATCTATTGCCAAGGAAGAAACTTCTATTGTCATATGCTTGGGTCCAAATGGTTATATGGGAATTGGTTATGAATGGAAAGTAATGTGTGCTTCTAGCTCTTTACCACCATCCACATCCAACAAACCATTGGAAGCAACAATCCAGCTTAGCCAATTAAAGCAATAAGATAAGTGGATGATAACTAGCGATTTAACAAATGATAACTAGACAAATCTTACATGGTATGACAAATAATAATTAAGCAAAATTTACCTATTGTAGAGATATTTGTATAATAATTACTTAGCCATCTTTATTTATACAAAATATTATTCAACATTAATTTTATTATATAATTTTTAAATAATTATTTAATTAAAAACTAGTTTATTTTTTATTTAATAAATAGAAAATATATTTTAAATTTATTATTATAAAATTAGTAATTCCTTGTCATTAAATCATATATTCTCTTTCAACCTTATTAATATGTCAACAAGTCCACACATTTCATGATAAATACAAACATTATAAAAGTATGTTTTTAACCCAAAATAATAATAATAATGAATGCGAACATTGAAAAGTTATAACTCTTTTCATTTCCTTCTCATTCCCTCTTCGTAAGGAATTAGGTGTTATTATTCTTAATGCTTATGCTTTGATTTTTTATTGTTAAGTGGAATAACAAAAATGCGTTAGGTGTTATTATTATTCATGCTTATATTTTTAATTTTTTATTGTCTAACTGGAATAACAAAATATGTTATGTTTTTAGTATTCTATTTTCATAAGGATGTGAGTGTTTTATCATATTAAATTTTATAAATAAATTAATTAAAATAATACTTATTTATGTTAAAGTTTTATATTATTGAAATAAAAATTGTTAAATAAATTTGAATAATCTATAGATATAATTAAAAATTAAAATAATAAGGAATAATAAAAATAATGTCTATGAGAAAACATTCATTTATTTAAATGATTCTAATTTAAATATCATTTAAAATAAAATAAACCTAATTTAATAATAATACTATTTTACTTAAGTTTACGGAATTAAATAAGGATTTGATAATTTAAATGATTTTTATATAAATATTTAACAATTAAGTACTATAAAATTATAAAATATATATAAAAAAAAATTATAGAATAATAAAATTTAAAATTTATATATATATATATATATATATATATATTATATATATATAGGGTTGAATTTTTAAAATATAAAAATATATCATCAATGTGTTTACATTAAATTTCGAAATTCATATATTTTAATTTTTAATAAAAATAATATTTAATAAAACTTTTAAAATATACATTAATTAAATAAATAAATATATTCTTTTATTTTAACTCACTATTTAGAAAAATAATAAAAATTAAAAATAAGAATAAGATGCTTAACACAATATACTATTTATTTAAAATTAAAAAAGAGTAGATGCTAGTTATGGTTGTTCAAGGAAAAAATAATGAGTATGATTTTTTATAATAAAAAAAATAGTAACAAAACAAAAGTGTTATAGGTATGGAGATTTTCAATAAAGAGGGGACAAATTATTGTTCAAACATTTTAATTTATTTCTAAGAAATAGGATTTGTAACAATACACTATTTATTTAAAATTAAAAAAGAGTAGATGCTAGTTATGGTTGTTCAAAGGAAAAGATAATGAGTATGATTTTTTATAAAAAAAAATAGTAACAAAACAAATGTGTTATAAGTATGGAGATCTTCAATAAAGAGGGGACAAATTATTGTTCAATCATTTTAATTTAATCCTAATTTAATCCTAAGAAATTGGATTTGTTACTAACATTATTAAAATGGAAAGAATTTAGCAACATGCTTTCACAAGATAGTCACAAGTTCACAGTGCAATCAAATATTCTCTTTATTTCACTCCTTTTCAATTTGAAACATGTTAGATACATGAATCTCGCTACCAACTAGTTCATTTTAGTGTGGAAGACAAATCGATTATTGGAAAAGTGGTGTATGGAATGCCCATAGACACAAAATCCATCACTCAAGTTATCACCCTAACAAACACAAATCAAGAGGCTTTGTCAAACAAGCATGAAAATTTGGAATACAACATTTCACTTATATTAGGCTATGGTCATCTCCACAATTAAGACCAAAATGTTATGTTAAAGAGTTAAAGACATCAAATTCAAATATAATGAACAAATGTGAAAGGGATTTTCCCATCAAACTAGCAAAAATTTAACCTGTTATCAAGCAATGGAGTGACTAGCAATTTCTCATTTCATTGAATCCCCACATAATACACTCTTATTTGGAAACAATATTCCCTTGCTTCTAAAAACAATACAATCATTAATCTTTAATATATCATACTTGGATCTATAAAAACCCTTATTAACCCTAAACCCATTTTCAAGCTTTAAATTTGAATAAAAAATGAGCCCAAATTCATTCCATAGTTGGTGTAATTTAGCATGTTGTGAACTGAAGATATTAATATAATCCATCATTAAAATCAAATCCTTTTATTTATTTATTTTTTATTTTCTCAAACCATTTTCTATGATGATATCCATATTTGTCTAGTAATATCTTCCTCATTAGGCCGAGTTTTTTTTTTTTCCTAAATCCCTCTTCACTTTGCAATTTCATATTTTCTTCTTCATATGCATTTATTTGGGAACATAGTTTTCTTTGTGACTTATGCAATTGCCTCCTTCCATTACATACAATATGTTGTCGATCATTGATACTAACAAATAAATGAATTTTAGTTAACTCTTAATTATTTGAAATATCATTTTAATATTAATATGCTTATTTTTAATATTAATTAAGCTGATTAATTTTTAAAAAATACCATATCAACATATTTTATACCAATATGATTTATAGTTTTTTGGGTATGTGGTATTAGTAAATCATGATATTAATTTATGATATTGTAAAAAGTATATGTAAAGGTTTAAAATCTCTATCATAAAATGGAAATAAATTTTCATATTTAATAGTTTATTACATAATTTTTAAAATATATTATAAAAGTGATATATTATTTTTTGATAATTAATAATAATTATTATTTAAAACAAAATTATAATTCAATTAAGATATATTTATCGAGTGTTTTTATTTATTGTCAATTTTATAAACTACTATCACTGCCGCTATCGATGACGGCCACTACCAACTAATGCATCTTTGCTTTCGAGATTGCGATCATGCTACTACCCTCACATTAAGAAATACTACTATAATATTATTCTATTCTCTTTTCTCTTTGACACCTACACCATTGCATTTCATGTTCTTATTATTCCATCATACCTACACCCTCACATTTCACGATATCAAATCTTGACTACAATATTATATTATATTGTAAAAGCACCTTATCCTTATGAATGATTGTCTAAGCATACACTTGCAAATTCCATCATTATCACGAGAGAGACAACATCATCATCACTACCACCATCCATATAGGAGGAGTGAGAAGAAGTATTTTCCAAAGAGTTCAAGAATGTAAATCCTCCTACAACTGAAGGAGAATGAAAAAGTCACAAGATTCATAAGCTTAGTTTCTTGGGAAGAATAAGTTTTTTAAATTTCATGATTATTCATAAAACATGAAGGCCGCGATAGCTACTTTCAGTCTTAAATGAAAAGAAGACATTTGGTGGGAAGATGTGAAGAATGTAAAAGGCATTCGAGAAGAGGATTTGACTTGGAGTGAGTTCGAGAGACTTTTCAGGAAGAAGTATCTATTTAAAAGATACTATGATGATAGGGAAAAGGAGTTTTATGAATTGAATATGGGTTATATGACCGATGAGGAGTATACTAGTAGATTCTTGGATTTGTTAAAATATGTGCCTTACCTTAAGGAGGAGAAATCAAAGATTCAAAGCTTGATCAATGGGTTGTTGGTATGATTCAAAGACAAGATGGAGTTTGATGAACCTAGATTTTTTTAGGAAGACATTAGGAAGTTGAAGCACTTTTATGAGAAATCAAAGCACAATACTAACTCTAAGTAGTTTTGGGAAGCTAATGAGAAGAATAACTTAAAGTGGGCTAAGATGAGAGGAAAAACTCAGGATACAAATGATAGGGAGAATGCAACACCATACGAGAAATTCAATGTAGTTGACAGAGGACAGGGATTTCAGTATGAGGAGATAACAAAGGGTGATGGGAAGAATCATTTGCAGTGTTGGACTTGTGGCAAGAATAATCACAATAGAGATTCTCCACAAAATTAGGGTGACAAACCGTAGATTTACAATGCTTAGGAGGCGCAGAAAGTTGGGTATGTCGGACAAAGTATTCCTTGGACTTATGCAACATTAGATAATATTCATGTTGATCATCATGCATCTATTATTGAGATAGAAGGTAAGCTTTGTGATCAATTTATTTCGATTTTGATTGACACTAGATTTAAATATAGTTATGTTAGTCTTGGCCTGGTAGACAAGTGTTTCTTGAATAAATAAGTGCATGTAGAGTCTTGGTTCATTTAGTTGGCTACAATTACTAATAAAAGTGTTCATCATTGGGTAAGATCTTATGCATTTGAGATGAACAATATGTCTACATTAGTGCATCTAAATGTACTTCAGTTGGGATCATACAATATTATATTTTTTATGGATTAGTTTTGCATTCTCGCAAATAAGGTATAATTTTAAGATAAGGCTATTGAGTGCTTGGATGATGACAGAGAGAAGAGAATCTTGTAGTGTAAGAAGAAGCCTACATCAGTGATAATGGTAAGGATGTGTATTGTTTGTAGTTCATATTTCCAGTGATAATGGTAAGGATGTTAAGGATGTTGAAGTCTTGAAGAGGTATCTAGTTTTGCAGTAGTTTCACGATGTGCTTCTAGCAGAGATCTCAGAGTTACCGCTTCATAGAGAAGTGGACTTCTCTATTGAGTTAATACAGGGAGAAATACCAACATCAAAGGTACCATATAGGATGAGCACTCCATAATTAGTGGAATTGAAGTTTTAGTTGAAAGAAATGGTTGAAAAGGGAAATGTTAGTCCAAGTGTGTCGTGTTGTTTGTGAAGAATAAGGACAATGCTCTTAGGTTATGTATTAATTATAAGCAGTTGAACAAAGTAACAATTAAGAACAAGTATCCTTTGTCGTAGATTGATCATTTTTTTGATAAATTGAAGGGAGAAAGAATGTTCTCAAGGATTTATTTGAGATTAGGATATCATCAAGTATGCATCAAAGAAGGAAATATTCACAAGATTGCTTTCCAAATCAGGTATGCGCACTATGAGTTTGTTGTGGTTACTTTTGGTTTGAATATCTCTCTAGCTACTTTCATGTGTTTGATGAATATTTATTTACATCCTTATTCGGACAAGTTTGTGACAGTCTTCATTGATGACATATTGATATATTCTAAGAATGAGGAAGAGTATGTGGAACATTTGGCAGCAGTGTTGAGATTGCTAAGAGAGTATCAGTTGTATGCCAAACTTAGTAAATTTAGTTTCTTTCTGAGACAGGTTCATTACTTGGGGCATGTGGTTTCCAAGGAAGTTATGGTAGTGGATCCAGAAAAGATCAGAGCTATCATGGAGTGGGAAACTCCTAGGAATGTGGATGAGCTCAAATCATTCATGGGGCTAGCAGGTTATTACAGGTGGTTCCTCAAGAACTTCTCATAGATTTCCTATCCTATTACATCCTTGCAATGAAAAGGGAAGAAATTTTAATGGACAAAGGAATGTGCAACTAGTTTTGAGTAGTTGAAGTAATTACAAGTAAAAATTATCCCATCATGAATATTGAAGGTATAGACAAAGAGTTTGTGGTATGTATAGATGCTTGCAAGAGAGGACTTGGTGGAGACTTTATGCATGAAGGACATGTAGTATGCTACAATTCAAGAAAAATGAATGACAACGAGCATAACTACATCACACATGATCTTGAGTTGGAAACAATCATTCATGAATTGAAGATGTGGAGACAATATGTTCTTGGTAGGAGGTTCATTTTTATGAGTGATCATAGTGGGTTGAGGTACTTGTTTGACCAACCTAATCTAAGTGCCAGGCAAGCTAGGTGGTTGACCATGCTCAGTGAGTTTGACTTTGAGATTAGGTATATTAAGGGTAAATAGATAGGGTTGCATATGCTCTTAGCAAAAGAGTGTAGATAAATAAAATAACAACTATGAGTTCATATGGGACAAATTTACAGGATCAGACCTTGTATTTGGGACAACAGGATGATAGGTACTAGTAGCTTAAGCATAGGTCATAGCAACAGGGTACAAGTGAATAGGATGTGGATTATCATCTCAAGGGAGACGGTTTAGTCAGATTTAGGGACATGATCTATGTGCCATACAACAGTGATCTCAAGAAGCTTACCTTGTGGGAATTTCATGTTAAGTTGTATTCATGTAACTAGGGATATTGTAAGGCATTGAATGTAGTTAAGAAGGTATACCATTGGCCGAATTTGAGGAAGGAGGTAGCTGAGTTTGTTGCGATATGTTTAGATTTTCAACATGTAAAAGCAGACTATAAGCATCTAGGTGGGTTATTGTAGCTAATTTCAATTCTAGAGTGGAAATTAGAGGTCATTTTCATGAACTTCACTACATCTTTGTTGAGGACATCTAGGTAGAATGATTCTAATATGGTTGTATTTCATAGGTATAATAAGGTATCTCACTTCATTCTAGTGATGTCTATGAATTCAGCTAGGGAGGTAGCTCAGGTATTCATCACAGAGATAGTGAGATTACATGGTATTCCTAGGAAGATTATGTCAAACATAGATGCCAAGTTCACTTCCAGGTTTTGGAAGGAGTTGTTTGCGGATTTGGGGACAAAGTTAGCCTTAAACACATCGTATCATCCACAGACGCATGTGTAGACATAGAGGGTTAACAATATTCTTGAGGATATGTTGTGAAAGTATGTTATGGATTAGCAGCGGAAGTGGGAAGAGTGTCTTCCACCAGTATATTTTGTGTAAAATAATGGGTATCAAGAATCTTTGAAGATGAGTCTCTTTGAGGCACTTTATGGGTGGAGTTGTAATACTACTATTGGTTGGAGTGATCCACTAGACAGGGTATTGATTAGATTAGACATGTTGGCTGAGATGGAACAAGAGATGCAGGTTATCCAAAGGAATCTAAAGGAAACACATGATAGACAAAAGAGTTATACAAATCAACATAAGGTATTGTAATGAGTTTTAGGTTGGGGAACATGTGTACTTCCACATCAAGACCAAGAGGAGCTCCTTTAGGATTTGATGACGTGCCATGTTGACACCTCGGTATTACGGGGCTATTCAAGATCCTCGAGAGTATTGGACCAGTGGCCTACCGATTTGCACTACTTGCGATGGTGAAATTCCATGATGTTTCCCATGTGTCATTCCTTAAAAAGTATGTGAAATATATTGATTATGTGATTCAATGGTATGTATTGTAGGTGGTTCCAGAAGTAGAATTTCAATCAAAACCTCTGTGCATTTTGCAGCGAAAGATGCTCATGCTCTGGAATCGAGCAATTGAGAAAGTTGAAGTGTAATCGAAGCACTTCAGGCCTGATGAAGCTACATGGGAGATGGATTATCAGATGTGGGCTATGTATCCTTCTCTACTTTTTGGTTGAGCAGATGTGCTTTGATATATGTTTTGATTCTTTGGTTGAGCCTTTCCTTTCTATTTCCTTGATAACCATGGTGTCGAGGAAAATTTTAAGAACCACCCTAAATTTATATGTATAATAAATGGGCGAATCCCCATGATACATAGGAAAAATGGGAGGCGATTTTATCACTAATATAATATGTATGTATATATATATTAATATTAATATATTTATATTATTTAGGCGAATCTTTCACTGAATAATAAAACATTGTGAAGCCTTGGTGAATGTTTTGTTAAAGTATGAAACCATATATGATAATAATAAAACATATTCATTAAACTGTAATATACTAACATACATGTTTGGAAAAAAGAAACATAATTTTCACTTGCTACAAACAATGTTGCAAGTTTTAGAGGCCATGTTTGTCATGGTAGGAGAGATTAATGTTTTCTCTACCACTTTTGTCAAGCTAGCACTTTTGCCAAGCTATCAAATTTCTTTCTTATTCCATAAAATCCAATGGTGAGATAAAAAAAAACATCTCATGTTTGTTTACGCCAACACAACCACAAGTAGCAAGCCCCAACTATATAATATAATGAAGTAATAGGTATCCCAAAGGCCTGAAGGGCATCTAATGGAAATAAGTGACCGTTGTCAGAAGCCTTACAATCAATATATAAATATATAAATGTAGATTTATTATTAATTGGAAATCTTCAATTAAATAATAAAATTTAATTATGTCTCTCGCAATATAAATTTCTTATTTTTTAATTCACTACCTTCATACCATTTTTAACAGTGTTGTAACATGTGCATTAATGGTGGATAACCTCTTCCTTTTAGGACAACATGGTGTAGTGACCCATCCCCTACAGATCATTACAACAAACTAAGAATAACAGAGAAGATGAAAGGTCGTACAAACCAACATATTTTTCAAACAACTAATCCAAGATCAGTAACTTAACTTTTTCATGAAGATATCAGATTTGTTGGAACTACTACACACCTACATGTGGACTCTTAGTTAGAGTATGGGACTACATGCATGATTCCTTCTGCATAATTTACTCCTTGATTTTCTCCTTCTTTAACTCTACCCCTGATTAGTTCTTCTGCATTATTTACTCCTTGATTTGCTCCTTTCACTCTGCAACTGGCTAGTTCTCTTCAATTCTTGTTGTAGGTGTTAAGTCTTCTCATTGATCACCACTATGGTGCATTACCTTGGGATATTCACCCAGTAATGCCATATCATGATCATTGTAATCTATTTTCTAATGAACCATTCTTTTGTTCTTTCGATTTTCTTTTAGTGTTTCTGCTCTACAAAGTTGTGTGTTCAACCTTTACTAGCTAGATTCATCTGTGTAGGTTTTCTAACAAATTTACATGGTCTCAGAGCCCACAGGTTGCTAGATAAAAGGTGCACTAGCACTTTATTTTGTAGGTATTACAACTTGGAGATCGAATATTGGCAGAAAAATGGAGTTTCCCAAAGCATTGATCCTAACATCGTACAACTATCATTATTGGAAGGACCAAATGGCTCGATACCTTCATAAAAAGGGTTGTACAGGATTACCATGGCTCCAAAAGTGGAACCCACTTCAGCCATAGAGAGATCCAGGTACCTCAACCACATGGATGAGGCCCACGGATCCATATGCATGTGCATCTCCCCAAAGTTGCAGTTTCATCCATCTGCCTGCAATACTCCCAATGAGATTTGGGAAAAGCTTGAAAAACTCTACGAGAAAGAGGATGAGATGAAAGAACATCTGCTCGAAGTAGATCTGTTGGCATTGGATCCATGGAACTATGACATAATTCAAGACTTCTTCACCAAATATAATGATCTATTTCTGCAACTCAAGGGTTGTGGAATTGACAAATCCAAGGAGGAGAGTCACCAAGTTCTCTCTATTATGTCAAAGCTCGGACCATAATACTCTATCTTTGTGTCTACATTTCATTCAATAAGGCTTGCAATACATAAATCCTACACTATGCCTTCTCTCAAAGAATTCATGGAGTCCCTTACTTTTGAGCAAGATAAACTCATTGGTATGGGGAAAATCAAACCTCCAAAAGCGCATGAACTTGTTGTGCATGATGGCAACCACAATAAAAAGCATAGACCTCATTCAAATTAGAAAAATCAGAAACAAAAAGACAAGGGAAAATTGCATTCCCATCCAAAGAAGGAAGGGTATGCCAAGCCCTTCAATGACTCCTCTAGCTCGAGAAATGAGAAAGGGAAGAAAGGAAACAGATGCACCTACTGTCAAAGAGGATTCCATCCAGAATGCTCCTGCATGAAGAAACAAATTGACCAAATGACAGAAATCCTTCAGAAGCACAACCTAGTACAATATATAGTTGTAGTATTCTAAATGAAATTCATGGGGAAAGATATTAAAATTCTCTTAGAATTCATTCAGGAGAAAACATACGACCCTTTTAATCAAAACCACACTTGCAGGAAAGTAAAGATCACACTTTCATGTAATTAAGTAGACTTGAAAGAAAGTAAAAACATTAACATTAAAGGTTCACTTGTTCAAGTTTTTAAATGATCTTGAATTTTGTAACATAAATGCATATGAAATGTAATGGATAATCATTATGGAATAAAACAAGATCTATAAGCATTAGGGTAATTTTGAGATAAAAATTTAACCTCAAAATAAAAAAATTAACTAAGAAAATTAACTTTAAAATAACCAATAGAAATGAAGGTTATGATGTCATCCCAAAGGTAAATATATCGGAGGAAAAGGAAGAAAATTACTTTTTTGAATTGTATTTTCAAATTATTTCCTTATAGGTTTACTCTAAATTCAAGTGTAATCCAACAAGTACTGAATATGCATACTTATGAGTAGTTTCACATTGAAAAAAATGAAAAAACATGAAAAAAATGTTCACATGCTTTTTCATGTATTTTGAATTTTTTCCAACGTGGGTCTACTCAGAAGCATGGCAAGTGGTTACTCATTGGATGCGAAATCAAATTTTGCATCCAACATGTGTCTGCACTTTAAATTTGAGTAAATCTATAAGGAGATAAGCCTAAAATACATTTAAAAAAGTAGTTTCTTTTACTTTTCTTTAAAAATTCATAATTCATATTTTGTTCACGAAGTTCATTTTTTAACTCAAAATTCCCCTAATGAAGTTAAAACCACGTGATGTTATAAGAATGACACGACAAGAATATTGTAATAAACTAAAGCACTGAAAGGTAAATTTAAAATCAAAGTGATTAGTTAAATCTACAAATTAGAGAATTTACAAAGTAGTAACAATGGAAGTTGTTGCATTAAAACCTAACTGTAAGCCACAACTATGTTGCACAAATATTGTAGCAATAATCATATAATGTGCTAGACCTATAGGAGTTGAAATTACATATACAATGAAGAGTTGCAATACTAGGTAATTAACCAACTTAAATGTCAAAGTTGTAGCACTATGTAAATAATAGAATTGGGTATTGTATTTACAACAAGATGATAAACAAAGGTATTTTTGGAAATAAAAGAATGTAAATGAAACTACAACTACCTATAAAGTTACATGCAATGCCTGGATAGGTAGAGGGGCCTGCCTCATATGATGCATTGGTTGAATGAACAAAAAAGTGTTAACCATCAACTCAAACTAAAACAGAACATAAACTTGTACTGCATAAATTCAATGTACAATTATAAACTCAATTGATTCTCTCTTTCTCTTTAGGTCTAGTAAGATTCCCTCTATTTACCTACAATTTTTCTATTTATATAGGTATCTAAAATAAATCAAGGGTTCGATGAACAAGCATGAAAATATGATTGTTCCATCCAGTTATAATGAATTCATCAAAAGATAAAAAGATTGGGAAAATGTTCACTTGATTATTTGAATGACAAGTGGTAATTGTGTCATACACTCTTTACGTGACAAGTATTAGTTGGGTCACTTTCCTTCACAATGAGATTAGTTAGTTGACTGCTTTATGTGATCTATTGTTGATAGTTATGTAGTTGATACGATGCATTGTATCAGTTATGCAAAGTTTCAACTCCTCTCCAAAATGGTCAACTAATTAAGAGTCGTAGCAACAACTTCTGGAGTGAGTTGAAACAATGGCATCGAGGAGAGT
Organism: Pinus taeda; assembly: GCA_000404065.3. Classification (NCBI taxonomy): domain Eukaryota; kingdom Viridiplantae; phylum Streptophyta; class Pinopsida; order Pinales; family Pinaceae; genus Pinus; species Pinus taeda. Next base: position 62,519 of record APFE031381495.1, read on the forward strand.
TGTAGAAACGATGCTATGTGAATCACAACAATAAGGATTTGTAGCATGAGTGTTAGCATCTTAGAGTCACAACATAAGTAACAACATTTTGGAGTTAGAATGCTTCATATTTGTAGCACTTTAGAATTACAATGTTGTCCTAGAATGGCGAGTTGTAGCAACCAACAATGGGGATTTACATCAGCTAGCAACTAAGAGTTGCGATGGTTGTTTCATTACTTTTCTTGAAGGTACTTGTATAACTACGCCTCATGAATACCATTCATAAGCATAGAAAGTTAATTATGTTCTTAAACACATGAGAATGAGAATTAAAATGAGATATCAAGAGGATAACCATACTTTAACAAAAATTCGTTTATATGGGAAAAGGTTTGTTGATATGCAATGAAAATTGGAAAAATAAGTGAAAAAAGGTATTAAACAAGTGCTAAAAAGATGCCAAATTTGGTTCCTATCATCCCCCCCAACTAAAACTATTGCATATATCTATGCAACCATTCATTATAAGTCTAAATTATTGTGCCATCCATGGAGTTTACCGATATCATAGTCAACCTCCCCAGACTCATGAACATGACAATAACCTTTCCTTTCCTCAACTTTTCTCCAATAGGAAAGTTATTCTTTTCTTTTATATATCGTAGTATTTATGGTGTTTTCTGGAACGCAATGAGAATCTTTGATAGTGTGTTCAGGCCAGACCAATGGTTTCCACAACTCTCCGTAGTCTTAATGTATCAATGTACACTCTTCAAAGACTCAACAAATTTGTTGGGTTTGAATGGATCTCTTTTTTGGATGTTTTCTATGGCTTGTTCCCAACATTAAATTTACCCTTTTATAGTTACTATCATTCATAGTATTTCAATCTATCTTGTAGTATGCATTGGCCTCTTGCCTACTCTATCATATAATTTTTGCACATCTTAGTGAGTTTAACCATTTGTGTAGTGTACAACGAGGACCTCCTTAGATCTATAAAACTTCCTTCTAATCCAAAAATTGCACCTGAAGTGTATTTAGCCACCTAATGGTAATTTTCTTCTCAGTATGGTTATTCAACAAAGATGCAAAAGCTCCCAATTGAACATCCCCTATAAAATTATTAGAGCTCCAAATGGACTCATGATGCAATAGAATGTTGTGTTGGTATAGCTCACACAATAGGTTTTTTCCTTCAATGGTGCATGCATAATAATCCTCTATGAATGTACTTGGGGGGGTGATTTCATATGGCATAGAGGTCGTGAGAACATTCCTTTAGAACATGAAGTACTTCTCTAGTAAGTACATCTTCTACATAGGGGAAGGAGCTGTAAAACTAAGTTTAGATTCCACTAATATTCTAAGATGGATCTCCTCAACGTCCATATTATCCATGTATTTTTTTAGCTTGGTGGTATTTTCAGAATTGGCCAAATCCTTGCACATTTTCTCAAAAACTTCTCTTTCAATTACAATGTTCTTATACTCATTTGTGTCAATTATTTAGCACTAAATACAACCGCAACTAGAGAACTCAAAGTTATCAGTTTGTTTTTATGACAAAGTAGGTATTTTCAGAACATATGCTATTTCTCCAGCTCAATCAGTGTTTCTAAAAATTGTTCTTCTAGCAGTTGAATACAAACACAAACACAAAACAATGTTCATCTCTTGTCCACTTAAATTATTTTGTATACTTAAAAATTTGTTTCCAAGGCTACGAATAGCTTTAATTTTGTTGTCTCAACAAGACATATAATTTTTTTCCCAATGTGTTTAAACGGAATTGTAATGGAGCGATCAATTTTTGTGAGATAAGAATTCCAATATGTTTTTGCATGATAGACATCTAAAATAGATTCAAAATTTGTGTTTCCTTGCTACACTATGTTCTTGTATTCAATTGTCTCAAGTGTTTTTCTTTGAATGCAATTATAACTAGATAAAGAATTATTACTAGATATAAATGTAAACACAAATAGACAAGAAATATAAGCTTTGAGAATCAGTTACAAAAATTATAGGAAGACTTTGTGGTATCATCTAGCACATAGACTATGATATCAATAATAGAACTAAGAGTCGAGAAAATAATTGCCACTATACACACATTAAACTCTTTCCACATCCTTTTGGAAAGAGGAAAATCTAATCTTCTATATTTTTCTGTTCTGCAATTATTTGGTATGAATCTTATAATCTAAATGTTCAACACATAATTTGCATTCTTGTTCTCATGTTTACAACAAGTTTTTTTCCCTTTGTGTGTCATAAAATCAATAAAAACAAAAGCCTTAAATAATAGGTTTTTTTCTTGAACACTTAACTAGCATGTGGGTTGTAGAAAAAAATTGTAAAAAAAGTACAAGCTCTTGGCCACACGACTAGGAATTGAAACTGACCATGATTTTTTTAATAAAGAATTAGGTTGACCTACTTACCTCCTTATTTCTGAACTGTGGAAATACCCGACCAGATGATTTCACTCAACTATGGTAACCATAATGTAAACGAACCATAAAATAAAATTAAAAAATGTATGACTATCTGACCTTCCGACTGTAAATTTGGGTAACAAAAAAAAAATCGTGATAATCCCAACAATAATCTTATGCTTTTCATACTTTCAAAGCTAGTTACTGAAAGTCAAGTGTCATTTATTTGTTTGTTTTGCAATTTTTTTTTCCATCAAAAAATGCATAAAACAAAAGCCTTAAACATTTTTTTTAAAATTAAAACGTAAGTCCTATCCAGACACATTTGGTAGAAAATAAAGATGACCTATTGACTACACAACCTTCCAACCACATAACTACCAACACGGAGTCACTACGGTTTTTTTATAAATAATTGGTCAGACATCCAACTTTAACATTGTCAATTCTCAAACTACCCTACTTCCCGACTTGAGAAATGCTCGATTATGAAACTACCGACCTAATGATACCACCAACCTATTAAATCACTTTACCTTTCGACCAACCCATTTAGAACCCTGAGTGACTAAGCTATTTATAAATAATTTCCCAAACTCCCACCCTCAATATTTCTTTATTATCAAACTACCCACTCGCCAAACCTCCACAATACCTGACTATCAAGCTACCCGACTTTCTGACCATAACATTTTTTGACTACTAAACTACCTGACCTAATGAAAGTGCTAGAGGTTGGTATAGTCAAGCTTGGTCGTTGAAGGACCAACATGAAAAGTATAAGAGGAGGCTTGAGGGCTAGTTGGAGAATACACCAGAGACATCAGTCATTCGATTTGCTAGAGTGGGGTTGCTAAGAAAAGTCGAGTCAGTGATTAGCAGTGAGGGGAAGTGAGTACTGGACAGAGAGGTAGAGATAGTATCGAGAGATCAGCACAGAGGGAGAAAGCGAGAAGCAACAACCAAAGCATGCCGAGCAGAGCCCATTAGAGACAGCAAAGAGGCTAGAGGGCCTACGTTATCCATGTAGAATGCAACAGGAGTGATGCAGAGAGTCCCAAAGGTTGTGCATTGCCTCAGAGGGCTGATGCTGAGGGTTCTGAGGCTGACACAGAGTAGTAGGAAGCTTACACAGTGCTTTAGAGTTGCCAGAGAGGGTTTCGTTGGACAGGTTTTCTGATTACCTGTTTCCAAATACAGAGGTATTACTGTCGGTTGTTTTTCTCTATTGAGTGAGCCAGTGTGGCACACAATTGTACTCAAGGAAATATTACATAATAATAAACCCTTAGAATAGTTGCACCAGTTTTGCCGCATTGGATTTGTGCGGAGAAATTTCCCCAAAAATAATGGTGTCATTTGTGTGTTTGCTTTCATTCAGTTGTTGATCTGTAGATGTTGAGACTGTATTGTGTTTATTTTGTAATTTATATTTTTTAAATAACTTGTTCAGAATTGACAAGTAGAAGAAATAAACCAGAAGAATACAGATTAAATTTCTAATGAATAGACTTAATAATTTCAACACATCATATTGCAACTTTGTTTATTGTCTCTCATATTTTGATGTTGTTTGTTGTTTTTGACATTGAGAACAATATTAAAGTTAATGTTCAGTATAAATATGTCTTGCCATGGCACCCATTTTGACTATGGTTGATTTTGATGCTCACGTTGCCTATGGTTGACCATCTTAACTAGAGCTAACAATAGTCAACCATAGGTGACATGTGTTAATGTATAGATTAATGTATAAAATTGCCAAGAAGTGGTCTTCAACCTAGTGTGAAAGATACATTGTAAGCTTATGCTGTGTTATGTAAACATTTTGACTTGGCTGAATTACAAAATAATAATAATAATAATAATTATTATTATTATTATTAATTATTGAATTAGTTTAGATTTATTTTAACTCCAATTATCAAGTATTAAGAGGGATCATATCTATTAAAGTGTAAATCTAAACCTAAAGCTCAATTCCAAAATAAAGATGACTATAAAATAAATATAATTATATATGGTGTATAACTAACAATTGTCCCAACAGGTACAAAGAGAGGCCAATAGGATTACTAAATTGGAATTGTTGAATTTTTCTAGAAGAATTAATTGCTTTGTGGAAAACCTTGTTTTCTTGGACTGGATCATTGTGCAATTACTTTTCTTTAGATGTTTTGTTGTTATCTATATTACAAGGAACACATTAAATGTCTTATTTCTTTTTTGCTATCCTTACTAATATCCTTTATGTGCTTTTTCTTGATCAATTTGATGAAATATTCCATTATCCTTTGGTCAAAGTCCTCACCTGCATATTAGTGTACATCCTAGTAAGTTCAAAGCTCGAAAGCCGACCAAAAAGGTCAATGGAAAGAAAATACTCATTTGAAAGATAGATAGTGAAAGGGACTTGATAGTTTTCCAGGTGATCCAAACTATATATATTTTTAATATTATTTTATATTGAAGAATTATCTTATGGTTTTATGTGGTTATTTTTTGAGTTCACTCATTAAATTTCATTTGTGATTTCAATGCATTTGTTAATTTTATATAAATTAGAATTCAACCTTAAAAACAACTCTATATTTATAATATATATATATATAATTATATCTATATATTTAAATACATAATAAATTAATTTAAATTCTTATTTTAATTTTACAAATTTAATTATTCAAGTAATTTAATATATATGATGTATTATATATTATTGAATATATTTAATAATTTTGTTATATGATTATAATCATATAGTTTATTAGAAATTAACAATTGAAATGTATTTATAAAAAGACATATAACCAATTTATAATTATTATTATTAGTAAATATTTACAAATAATTAATTATAATAAAATTATATTAATATTAATTTTTAATATAAATATAGCTGTCAATATTATTATTAAATATTTAACTACCTAACTTAATTATTTAAGGCTTGGTCTAATGAGTAATTGTGTGAATGGTCAAAAGTGATTGGCCAAAGGAAAATTCAAAAAGGTGTAGTGTTTGAATCATGTTTTTGATGGTGAAAATAGATTCAACGCCATCAAAGACTTCCAAAACACCTAAAATCTTGAAATTTGACACATGTAATTTATATTTATGAAAATCCCAAAAAAACCGTTGCAAAGTTTTATCAAAATCTTATCAAAATTTCCAATCATTTTTAAGACAAATTTACAAACTATATGCCGTAAGTGAATACCCACAGATATCTGTGGCTCCGTGCTTGAACGGTTCAATTCGAGCAAGATGTGTGACGCTTTAGTCCGACAAATATTATGCTTTATCTGTTATTATCTTGCACCGGGAAAAATGACCCCGGGAAAAATGACCCCTCTGATTTGCTTGTCGAGATGAGTTCATCTAGGCTCCCAGTGTCAACTCAGTTTTCAATGAGGGGGTTGTTAATCTTAAATTAGATATCTTAATAATCAGACAACTCAGTTTTCAATGAGGGGCTTGTTAATCTTAAATTAGACATCTTAATAATCAGAAAAATCGATTAAGCTATCCTGCGTGATAGAAGATTAAAAAAGAAAATAATGATAGGAATATATTTTTATAATAGTTCATTAGGGTTATTTTGTGGGTTTTTTCAAGGATAGATATAAATTAAAATCTAAAATAATTTATTTAATAAGTAAATATAATTAATTTATTATATATATATATATATAATTTGAATAGAAATGGTTTATTTAGTTGGATGTCTATTTATGTATAGTAGTTTATTAAATATAGACCCCATATATTTATATATAATAAATTGAAATGTTTTATTTAGTTTGATATCTAGTGATTTCTAGTAAAAGACTGTTTAATTCATTATGGATTGCAAAAACTTGAATATAAAAAATGTTTTATTTAATTTGATATCTAGTGTTTACATGTGCATAATTATATCTCTATTTTTGAATGATAGTATTTTTGATGCAGGAGCATCAAGCCCGTTTTCATTTGTAAATATAGAATAAAGAGGGGGTGTGATATTTTGTGATTTTTAATAAAATAGGAAAGTAAAAAAATCATGTAAATATTCTTTTCCTAAATAAAAGGATAGAATTGAGATAAGAATTTCTATGTTTCCAGTTAAAATTAAGATAAAGATGGGGAAAAGCTTCAAGCTTTAAATCATTATGTAAAAAAGGGAAAAGCGTGCTTTTTCAGAAGAGAGGAGAAGATTTTTTCCTTATGTATGTATACTATAATTATAAATAAAGTAGCTGAGCTCTCATCTCTCATCAGGGAGAGGAGTGTTCCAGAGAAGTATTATTATAATTCCTCTCAGCGTTGTCATGAAGAAGTGATTTATATGCATGTGGGAATGATATCATCGGTTGAACAGTTTATACAGTTTATGTGTATTATGATAATACCGTAGATTCATGAATCGTGCATTCATTATATATTTCAAGCATTTGAAACCCAAGCCCGTACCGATTCTGGCTACTAAGAGGGGTGAATCATAGTGAAAAGGTTGTAAGTATTAGATGCATTTACTGTGCATGAATACCGTGGGCGATGGTGGTAAGTTGGTTCAAAACCGGTTTAAGTTTCCGTGACAGTGTTTGTATTTATTGTTGGTTGAATAATACAGGCTGCGTGTGTAGTGTAGATTTCCGAAATAAAACTGTGGTTGTGGCAGAGTATTTCGTTGTCTGTAGCAGCATATCATCAGGGAAATTATTGTTTGATTGCATGGTTAGGGTGGTTGTTCCTGCACACTCATCATCCTTATACCGTGAACTATATGCGCCACTCCCTTTATAATCGTAATGTATTGTGAGCATTAAGAGGTCTGGAGTTTTGCAAGCTTTGAAGTGGAAGCGTGTGTATACCGTGAGCAGTTTTGAGGTCATTCAACGCGTTGAATGGTTTCCATTAATAAGACTGTGGTTAAATTTATGGGCAGAGCTATATGCATTGTCTTTATAATTTGGGCTTGAGAGAAATAAAATTGTACAGTGAATGATTTATTGAAGATTTTAACTTCTGCTATTGGTAATTATTTGAAGTGCATGTTGTATATGTACAAGTGTAGAAAGATCCTGGATATGCAGGTCAGACCCTGCATCAAGTGGTATCAGAGCCTAAGCAGCTCTTTTTGAAGGTTCAAGTGTTTTTGTTAATTGCATGTGATGATTTTCAGACTGATGAATTTTGATTTAGAGGAAGAGTGAAGAATTCTCAGCGGGAAGAAGGAGAAGTGAATGTGGCAGAACCCAAAGATTCAACAGAGGTTGAATAAAGTTGCAGATGAGGGAAGCCTATATGAGCAGTGGGGGATGCTCAAAAGGTTCCAGCAGAGGACCAATGGTTACCAAAAGGCCAGATCCGGAGGAAAGGATTGGTGAGGTAAGTGGCAGCAAGAGAGCTTGCTGTGGCAGAGGCTTCATGCAACGCATAGCTGAAGAACTTATGGCGATGGAGAAGGCTACTAAAATTCATAAAGGAGACAGAGGAAGAGGTTCAGAGAAATGCCACAGAGATGAGGTGACTGTTGGAGTTCGAGAAAGAGAGATTGCAGAAATAAAGGCACAATTACAGGTACTAGAAAACGGCTGCAAGAGCAGGAAAAGCAGAAAGGAAAATGGCTCTTCCCACTGAAGGGAAAGAGAGTTATCTGGCGACAATTGCAGAGGAGGTTGAGGCAAATTCTGATTGCCTTGTTGAAAAAGGGACTTAGAGTTCTTGCGCCAGAGTTGGAGGTTGAA
>APFE031381498.1:980-21361 GCA_000404065.3 Pinus taeda
CTTCCTGGTTTCCATAATTTTTCTTTCCACTATGTCACAAAGCCCTTTTACTCTTTCCAATTTTTGTGGTGTTGCTCCAAAGAAGGTGTTGCTCTTTGTATCCTCATAATGTGCTATCATTTCCTCCGTGAAAATTGACCACGTAACAAGTTGTTTACGAGAACAAAGCCCTTCATACCATAAAAATTGATCCGTTTATAAATATGAAGATGCAATACATACCTTTTGTAATAGTGGTACACCATGTAGATCAAAATATTGCTCCATCTGAAGTATCCAATTTACCAGATCCTTGCCATCAAATTTCCTCATCTTTCTTTTTCTTGATTTTAGGAGCTTGATCTTGAAACAACTGTAACTCTGCACTTTCGGATCTTTAAGTCCTGAAATTGTGATCTGCAGTAGCCCTCTGTATCCTTTTTCCAATGCCACCAGTCTTATCCAAATTGGATTCTCCTAGGAAGAGTTATGTGAAATCTTCCATAGTGACCTAATTATAGACTAGTTTAGTAGAGCGAACTTGTATGATGTACCACGAGTCATTGTTTCAGCATTTGGCTCTAAACAATATATACAAGAAACTACAGGTTGTTCTCTTTCTGTAACTTCTAACAAAATTTCAATCTGATGCTCAAAGAGAAAGTTATGACGATTTTCCCCAGGTCACCTCTTTGGAATGTAATTCTGGAGTGTGCAAAAAGACCAAATTCCTCAGATCATATCTCTATAAATATGGCCTAGAAAACTCTGAAATTTAGATTCGAGGTTCAACGCAATTTATTCTCAATTGGTTTTTTTTTTTAGCTTCTGAAACGTTGCAGACAAAAAGTTATAGCGAAAATTCCATGATGACCTATTTGGAGTAGCAAAACCCTAGATTCCAAAGCTCTGATACCAAATGTTATGAAACCAGCTCAAGAAAAGATAGAAAAGATAGATCAACACCTTAGAATTCAGCCTCTTCAAGGGGGAAACCTCCTTTACATTACATAAATGAACAATTCTTGGATGATACAAATGTAAAGACCTCCTTTCTATATATAGGAGTCTAAGGGGTCATAAGATAATCAGAGCCGACATAACAATAATAATGTAAGGGCCAATAATAACAAAAGTGGGCTTCTATGGGGCACAATAGTAACAATATGGGCACTACATGGGTACATCAATATAATAAGTGGGTTGTACTAATAACAATAAGGGGTTACACTAGTAGTATAGGAGCCTAACAAAAAATATATGGGTAACGCGCACTGGATTTCAGGGGCGTGGATGAGGTCGAGGTGGAATGGGGGCAGGAAGGGGTCACATATAACTGATTTGTTAAAATTGCAGAGGGCTAGGGAATTATGCCTATTATTGTACAAATTTGATGTGAGGATCATATTTATATTGTACCCATTTTGATCATGAGATAGAGGATTGTTCCACGCTGATAACAAGGTTTTACGATAAAGGAAAACTCCAACCTCCCCTGACTTAGAACCTATAAATGATGAGGTTTGAACCGTGTGAGGAAGACCTAAATTTGAATATCATGCTCCGATGTGGTACGATAATAGGAGATGACAAAGGCAAGAAACCCAAAGAGAGTGTTTGGGTTCATAAGGCTCCAACTAAGGAACCAAAATTTTATTTAGAGTGTGCTAAGGAGACATTCATGGAAGCTAAGAAGAGCTTCACGGAGGCCTCCACTTCAGGTAGTAAAGACAAACTCGAACCAGAAATGGACCATCAATGCTCACTACCTTTTCAGAGACATGCATGAAGCTGCTGCGCAACAACAAGGCTGTGAAGGGACTGCAAGAACTCAACACTTGATGTGCTGGGTCAGGCAAACTGTGTGTAGTTCGGAAGCTCAAGAAGCACACAATGCGAACAAGAAGAGAGATGAGACTGATCATAGAGACTGGGGAATATGAAATGGATCAAGTGATTTTGGATCTAGGATCAAACATGAACGTCTTGCCAAAGATGACATGGGAGTGCATGAGCAAGCCTGCATTACAATGGTCTCCTATTCAATTGTGAATGGCAAACTAGCAAAAGTTCCTACTGATGGGAAGATTGCAGGGAATAATGGTAGATATTGAAGGTGTGAGCGCACTTGCAGATTTCGAAGTAATAGAGATTGTTGATTACAACAATCCCTATCTTGCACTACTAGGAATAGATTGGGCCATTGACATGAATGAAGTGATAAATCTAAAGAAGTGCAAGATGATTTTTTAGAAAAATTCACTATGTGTAGTGGTACCTTTAGACCCTATGGAAGGATCGTGCTACACAAAGCCGGTGCACGACTACGACAACGAAAACGATCTTGATTGTATCTAAAAGATAACCACGAGAAAGCAGGATTGGGTGAATCTAACAGCGGATGGCAGGATTTCGTGGAAGCGCGAAAGCTCCTGCACCTCATATTTGGATGAGGAAATAGAACGATGGTAGAACCGGTTAGACGTGGTAACCACATTGAACTAAAAAATGATGATAAGGTTAGTGCACTGCGTGAAAACAGAGGTAAGAGATCTGCCTATATATGACAGGTTGAGAAAAGTGGATGATTTCCTAAAGAAATTTGAAAGAGAGGTGCTAGAACAACAACGGTTTGATGCTTTGAAATGGGTATTGCGCACTATGCCTGCAAGGTGGTGGGGTACACACCACCAAAATTTAGGATGATGAGGATCCATGGAAAATCAACATTCCAGAAGCTAAAGGCTATCACAAGGTTCGAGGACCATTGACTGAAGATCGTGACATCACCGCACTGCTAAAAATGAAGCAGGTAAGCATTGGGATGGAGGTTGAACCAGAGTATGCAACGCTCGATGATTATTGGGATGATGCCACGGTGCATAAGGTTGCTAAGTTACTCCGCGAGTACAAATATTTATTCCTAACCAAGATTACAGACTTAAAAGGGATCGTTGGAGACTTAGGGATGATGAATATCACCCTAAAACCCGACGTGAAGTCGGTTAATCAGAGGCCTTACCACTTGAATCAGAAGTAGAAGGAAAATGTCTGTGTAGAATTAGATAAAATTCTCACAGCCAGAGTTATTGAGCCGGTGGGAGAATCTAACTGGGTGAGCCCCATGGTAGTGCATGAGAAAAGGTAGATGGGTGAGATAAGAATATGCGTGGACCTCAAGAAGTTGAATGACACCTGTGTACATGACCCATTCCCAACACCATTCACAGATGAAGTATTAGAAAATGTTGGTGGGCAAGAAGCATATTCCTTCATCGATGGGTTCTCAGGGTACCACCAAATCAAAATCGTGCCAGAAGACAGGAGCAAGACAACCTTCGCAACTAAATGGGGTTGTTTCCAGTACACCGTCAAACAATTTGGGTTAAAGAATGTGCTAGCCATATTTTTGTGCATAGTTGTTGTCGCCCTCATAGAATATATCCAGAAATTCCTAGAAGTCTATCTGGATGATTGGATTGTCTTTGGATTGGTTAAGCACCATATAACAAGCTTATGCTTGATGCTAGATACCTGCCGATGACACCAGATTGCACTGAAGCTTAGGAAGTGTATGTTCCTCATTCCCTTTGGGAATCTACTTGAAAATGTGGTTTGCAAATAGGGACTAATGATAGACCTCATGAAGATTTCAGTAATTCTGAACTTGGAAGCACCGTGGAGTGTTAAATAGTTGTGCACCACCTTGGGACACATAGGGTACTACAAGAAGTTCATCAAAATATATGCCCAAATCAACGTGCTGATGGAGAAACTATTGAAAAAGGATGTTACATTTTGTTGCAATGATGATTGCATGAAGCGGCTGGATGTCCTAAAGGGTAAATTGGCCTCTGCTCCAATCCTGGTCTTCCCAAAATGGGATGTGGAGTTTCATGTCCATGTTGATGCGTCATGTATCACACTTGGAGCGGTGCTCACACAAGAGGGTGGAGAGGGCTTGGACCACCCTATCACGTTTGCAATTCATAGATTGTCCAAAGCTGAGAAGAACTATTCCACAACTGAGCATGAGGGGTTGGCAACGGTATACGTGCTCCAAAAATACCGACACTATTTGCTAGGAGGACATTTCAAGATGTATACAGACCATTCCGTGCTAAAGTACTTGGTCAATAAGCATGTGTTGGGGGGGTGCATATGTAGGTGGCTCTTATTATTCCAAGAATATGACTTTGAGGTTGTGATAAAAACTGGATCCCTGAACGCAGGACCGGATCACTTATTGTGTATTGAGATAGGTGAGGAACCTCCAATATTGGAGGAAGGATTACATGATGCACAACTCTTTATTGTGCACATCATGGATGGACAATTCGAAGATATAATCGACTTTTTGACAATAGGGACCACGGCATAGGAATACTCCATCCAATAGAAGAAGGAATTGGTGGTGTGCGTAGTGGATTTTTCTGCCATTGCGAGGCACCTATATAAAATGGGAAATAATGAGATATTGTGAAGGTATGTACTTGCATTTGAACAAAGTTAGATCCTCACGGAAGCACATGGGAGCACTGCAGGAGGAAACTATGTAGAATGAGTGACTACACAAAATATTCTTCGCGCAGGGTTGTGGTGGCCAACCCTTCACCAAGATTCAAAAGCACATTGTAAGGCTTCTAATATATGTCAAAGGCCCGGAAAACCATCACGGAGGGATGAGATGTCATTGAATCCACAAATGACACTATAGCCATTCGAGAAAAGGGAAATCGACTTTGTGGGACCTATCAAACCTCAGGGAAAAATAGGCGCACGCTATATCATCACCGCAATGGAGTACCTGACACGATGGGTGGAAGCACAACCAGTCAAAGACTGCATGGCTGCTATGGCTGTGAATTGTTTGTTTGAACACGTGTTGACTCGATTTAGCTATCTAAAAATCTTAATGAGTGATCGTGGTACACATTTCCTGAACGAAACCATCAGTGCGCTCAGACAAGAGTTTTAGGTGTATCATTAGAAAAACACAATGTTTCACCCACAAGCCAATGGGACAGTAGAAGCATTCAACAAAATACTAGAGATTGCACTAACCAAAGTGTACAATGCACAACTAAGTAATTGGGACCTATGTGCACCTGTAGTGCTATGGGCTTATAGGACAATGTGCAAGATACTCATGGGACAAACACCTTTCTGGTTAGTTTATGGCATGCAAGCTGTCATGCCGATGGAATCTATCATACCTAGTCTGTGTATAACAGTGCTCACAGGGATGATGGACCACAAATCTTTGAAGGAAAGGCTCGCGCAATTGGAAGAACTTGAGGAGGAATGGTTCTTCGCTGGTTTTCATCAGCAGGTACAAAGGCGATGTGAAAAGGCTTGGCACAACCACCATATTAAGTTGTGCACCTTGAAGGTAAATGATTCAGTGCTGCTGTATGCCAGTAAGTTTGAAACATTTCTGAGAAAATTCAGAATGAATTAGCTGGGACCATACGTGGTTGAGGAGGTCACAGATGGAAACATGGTTTAGCTATTCAAACTAAATGGAGAACTCTTCCCAGGCAAAGTGAATGGCAACCGCTTGAAGCCCTACATGGATGGGCCAACTATCTAACTAGCCGACAAAAGCATAGTCTTCGCACTCCAAGGATCCAGACAAGGGCATGGGACTATAAACATATGCAGCAGATACTGGTATAAATGTATGGAATCAGTTCAGATACAAAAGTCTTGGAACAACATATGCATCAGATCCAGCAAGAAGCAGCTCAGTGCACTATTGATCTTCGTACAGTTTGAGAACAGTTGGAGGGACTCTGTGCAAAGATCACCGCGCTGACCGAGTGACTCAAGGGCAAGTCACGATGTTTGTTTTGGGGGCTTTTTGGGCATGGAATCCCCCCAAGGAATGTTTTGGTTCTTAAATCCCAAGTTTTGAATGAATTGTGTTGTAAAGCTCCGCAAATTGCGGGCACAAAGAGTATGATAGAGTCACAGGGTTGTCCGCCCTAGTTTTGTAATGTAATGTCAGCCTACCCATGGTCTGTAGACCATGGGATTGTATAAATAGAGTGAGGCTCTAAGTGTAAAATATAGCGAAGTGGTAAAAAAAGAAAGAGTCTAAGTGACTAAGTGCAAAGTGTGCCCTTGGGTCATAGGGTAGGAGAAGACTCTGCAGTTGAGTGCGCAAAGGCCTAGTAGTCTGCAGCTGAGTGCGTGGACCCCTGCAACTGAGTGCCTAGGGTGGAGAGGAGTTTGTAACCAAGGAAGGGATTAATAAAGAATTTTTTTATCATAATTATATGTACATGTTCTTGGGTTAATGCATGTTTGATATAATTTTCAAATATACTATTTATTTACTGCACGCACCTGTATGAATTATTTATATTGTTAAGTATAACTTAAAGCATGCAAGTAGGTTAATATAATAAACTAACATTGGAATATCAGTAAAGTATTGGGTAATAAAGCAAAAGCATAGCATTAAACCCTTGAGTAGGGTTGTGCGAAGGCAGTATCTCAGGTTGCGAGGTATAAGAAAGTGCGCGAAGCGACTTGCACACAAGGTCGAACCACGGACCACTTGAACTCATTAGATGTCTCCAGGGTATGGAAACCCCATTCTAGCACCCTCCCATACAGCTTCGGGTGAGACCTCAGTCCGTGCTCTATGGACTATTGCCGAAAGGGCCAGTACTACTGGGATTTGTTTGGCTAAAACACCTCTGAACCTGGGTCAGGCCCCAAAAAGCCAACATATCTCACTCATAAAGCTTAATACTTCTATTGTATATCATTTGCTTATGGGTTATATGAATTCATTGGCCAATTTGTGGCTTCTTGCATGTGGAAATGAGGCAAGGTAAGAACAAAAATTTTGAACAACAACATGGAGGAGAGTATTGTAACCCCACTACATGTTCATGGTGAGCTTTCTTAGTAGAGAGGAAATCATGGTGTTGGCTAGAGTATTTTATCCACATGGGATATTTAGCATGTCAACATGGTGCCACCCTTTCTCATTTATGTCAAAGGGGGAGAGTGACACAACCACTAGCATCGAATGAAGATAATTAACTTGCAGAGAAGAAGATTAGTATGGTGATTGTGGCCATCAATTGACATCAACAACAAAGGGGGAGAATGTTGGAAACAACTGTCAATTAGGTTGGAATTGGTGTCATCATGTTAATAAGCTTATACATGTTGATCAAGTGGTTGTAGAGGCTGCTCATGTTTTTATAGGTCCTAGAGAAGTGTTGAAGAATATTTAAAGATAAGTGGCATAGTTATGGGCAAAGAAAGTGTGATTTTCCTCAGTTTAGAGGAGTGTAACAGTATTTGACCCATGAAAATGCAAACCCGGGCTAGTACCTCTTCCTGCCCATTCTATGCTTGGAGAGATTATTGTTAGATTGCCAATTCTATGACCGTGCAAATGATTTTAGGTGAATAAAAAAAAGGACCATGAGACAATCCAACAAATTGTTGAAGGTAAAGTTTGTAGTCAATGTTTAACAAATAACATCGAACAAATCTAAGGTGTTCAATGGTAGTCAAAGGAAGAGCTAGTATAAATTAGTAAGATGTTTCATCATGGAATATTAGATTGAGGAAGTCCAATATAGGTCTACTACTCTTGAAATATATTTTCATTTGTTGTGAATTGTTATGGCACAAGTGTTGTTGTAATTTGGAATGAACATGCATATGGAGTGAGTAAGGCAGTGTGATTTGAAGAGTGTTAACCTGGTGTGTGGTTTTTCTATTAACCAGTTCATGGATGAAAAACAATTGCGGAGTAATTGAAATATATGTGATATGAAATAGATTTGGCAGATACCTAGATGGTATAGTGGTGTTGATGAAAAGGGAAGAATGTGAAGGTCAAAGTGCATATGTGCTCTAAGATCCATGGATCAATGCATTGAATGAGAGTGTTGCTTGATCGATGATGAGTGCATATGGGAAAGTGTGGTTGTAGTTGATGATTTCCTGCAAAGGGCCATTTTTTGTTGATTTAACATTGCATTGCAGTGCAAAGAAGCCAAGTATGTAATGGTGCAATTAAATCTTGATCTAAAGATCGACCCCAAGTTTTGAACCATAAAGTATGCATTTGACTGAGTAGAGTGTGGTTGCCAGAGATCTACGTGCATTGAAGTATTATATGGAAAAGACTAAGTTTTGATTGCTAATGTGATTTGTTGGATAGTGAGCAAAGATTGATGACATTGTGTGCTAACACTGATATTATAGATATAGATCATTAGAATATTTGTAAGCTAACATTGTTTGTTGTGTGGAATCCTTCATTAGGCATGGCTAAGGATAGTATATAAAGGAAATAATAGTTTATGTTGTGTAGGATTTAGGTGGAATGTTTTTTTACATAGATCAAGGCAAAGTTGTTGTGAATGGATAGAGTATGGTAGAGTTTTAATTATTAGCTAATAGTTTGATTGCAGGGATCATAGGGTATTTGCATTTTTGGTAATGTTATATGGTATGAAATGTATGAGGGAAAGAGTTGTATATGCTACTTGACATGGAAAATTTTAGGGGCTAATGTTCGCCCAATGGGCTAATTTTCCATGATTTTTCCAAAAAACGATTCGCCAATTTCCAATTTGCTTATCATATTTTGTCCTTAAAGTATGGTGTATGTTTCTAGTGAGATGATATAATATGAATTATTTATTGAATTTTGAAAGATATATTACGCTATGGTGAGTTGATGTAATGGTTGTTGGCTAATGGTTTAAGTATGAAGGTAAGGGTTGATTACATGATGACATATTTTTTGAGTTATAGAGAGTTATGGATTGAGTTGTTGTGATTGAGGTTGATATCCTTGTTCGGATTATTATATTGAGTTATGAGAGGTTTGTTATATGTTAATGTATAATGAGCATATCTACATTGAAGTTGTGTTATGTATGTAGATATTGTATTGAATACAGAGAGGGTTTTGTATTGTTGAAATTTGTTTTGTTGTTGATTATCAAGTGAAGTCTTTATGAGTATGTTGATGACAGAGTTGTATTGTAGTAAGTAGATTGGCTATTGAAAAGAGTGTGGTTTTGTATTCAGTTTGATTAGCATAATGTTGTATGGGTGTCTAGTTTGAAAATTGGAATAAATGTGGCCTAGAATATTTTTTATTTTAGGTGGATCTAGTTTAAAATATTTTGAAATGAGGTACACAAGAAGTTTGAGGATTAGATCCTTTTATAAGGGACTAGTAGCTTCCTTCCTATTGTGCCTAAAGAAATTTTATAGGGAGTAGTAGCTTCCGTTTGGTGGTGGCTAAAGAACTTGATTAGGGAGTGGTGGTTTCCTTCCGATAGTAACCAAATAAAAATTAGGAGGTCATATCCTCTTAAAGGTACTAGCATCTGTGTTAGTAGAAGTCTGCACCAATGCAAGATGTAAAAGAAAGTTTTCTTTATAATAATAAAAAGATAGAGAAATCAATAGTAGTGGTTTTTCCCAGTTGGTTTTTCCACCTAACATCCAATGTTCCTATCTGATGATTGTATGTTGGCTTGTTTATGTGTTTCAATCTTATGGTTCACTTGCCTTTATGATTATACTTTTCTCATGGTTTTCTTCTTATGCTTAGATATACAACCATAATGTGATGCTAGTTAAATCATGATTTAGTTGACATAAAAGTATAAACTGGGTAAATTAAACGAAATAGTGATTCACCCTCACTCTCAATATTTCTAGTACCATTAGTGATGAGTTTGTTAATTACCCTCAAGATCTTGAAGAGGATATGTTTGCATCATTGGAATCTTAATTCACATATATAAAACTTAATGTGATCCTCATGGTGTCACTAACCAATAATCTCATGCTATTTAGAGAAGATGGAGGTTCCAATGCATATATTAGATCACAAGGGAAATCAATAGATCATGAAGAACTAGAGACAGAATGTAATAGAGAACTTGAAAAGGATCAACCCAATTCAAGTGTCATGAGCCATTCACAGTCCCTATTCAAGATGAAAGAAAAAAAGGTTGAAATCAAGTAATATCAAGGCGGGATTGACACTATAAAGTTAAGTAATCAATTTTTGCAATAACAGTGTATTTTAGTGTTCATCATATAGAGGAAGAAAAAATATTTCATTTAGTCAACTGAAATTAGAAGGTTGTGCCCTGACTTAGTGGAAAATTCATACATATACCTTAAGGCTAGAGGGAGATCCTCTAGTTAATAAGTTGGAATATTTAAAAACTCTCATAAAGTCACAATTTTATCCAATTGGGTGTTTAAAGGAGTAGTAGATCTGGTGGCATTACTTCAAGAAAAAGTATGGGGAATACACCATACAATTTCGAAACATTTCCATAATGTTAATTATCTCCCCAAAGAACCCATACATACTCCTTAAGTATCTAGGGGTCTACACAACCATCTGCAGAAGCAAGTGATGTTATCCAAAGCTAGATTATGGGATGAGGCTTGTGTAAATGCATAATGTCTAAGGAACATATGCCTGAATAACAAGAAATCAAGTGGGTTTAAGTAGAAGGAGCACTAGGAAGCTTCCAAGGAGGGGAAGAAGAAGTGTAAAGGGGGAAAGATAAAAGGATAGTAGCCACCACAAACTAGTGCAAAGATCCTAACAACCACTACAACCAATCTATCATTGATGGTTATATGGAGGGGAAGTGTTGTAATTGCATCCAAACCTCAACCCGAATAACAAAAGGAAATATGACAAGAAGAAAAATGTCATTGGAAACCTAGAGAACATATGCTATAAGAAAAGGAAATCACATGGGTTTAATTAGAAGGAACAATAGGAAGATTCCAAGGAAGGGAAGAAGAAGAGTAAAGGAGGAAAGATAAAAAGATAGTGGCTACCACAAACTAGTGCAAAGATCCCACCAACCACTACAACCACTGTATCATTGACGGTCATATAGAAGAGAAGTGTTGGAAATTGCATCCAAAGATCAACCCAAAGAACAAAAAGAAAGTTGCCAAGAAGAAAAATATCATGGGTAATGATTATAGAAAATAGGTGGAAAGCAACTCAGATGTGGATGAGAATATTTTTATACATCAATGTAGAAAGGGGTGAATTTGAGTAGTATTTAGCAATAAGAATAGAAGAAAATCAACAAAATCTTACGTATAAAGATATAGGTTAGGAAGAACACAAATTGATGCTCTATTCGACTTAGGATCACAAGTGAGATAGTAGAAAAAATGGGATTGGATTTTTGCAATCATCCTAGCCCATATCCATTGGGATGGGTAAATAAGGATGAAGAAATAAAGGGAACCAAACAGTGCAAAATAAGGTTTTCTATGAGTGTTTATTTTATTGATGAAGTAGAACTAGATGTAGTTCCCCTTGATTGTATGTGGAGTGGTGTTAAAAAGTCCCTATATGTACATGTGGGATGTAATATTCGAGCAAAGATCTACTAGTACTACCTCATCAAGGATGCAAAATCCTTCACTATCAATGTGCACAAGGGAAACTCTATAATTTCATCGATTATTTCCAACAAAGCCAAGAAATTGATAAGTTCTAGTAAGAAGTATGTTTTAATTTTTTTTAAGAGAAAATTAATTTCTAGAAAAGTCAGTGAGAGCAAATATCCATATCTAGGCTAACTAAGGAATAGAAACAACAACTAGAAGAGTTTAAAAATGCATACAAGGTGTTTTCGAGGAGACTATAGGGCTACCACCGAAGAGGGAATTAAGGCAGGACATGTAGTGGATTCCAGATTCCTCGTTGCTAAACATTGGGATATATAGACATTTTGTTATAGAAGCAAGTAAGGTGAAGAAGAAAATGGACCAACTATTGGAATAGGGTGTCCTTTTCGCAAGTATCTCACCATGTGGGTCACCCATCATCATTATTCCAATAAAGGATGTTACTTGGTGTTGGAGAAACATTTTGAGGAAGGATTTTGGGACTCACACAAAGGAGAACCATACATAACGATACAATGTAGGAGAGTTAGTTAAGGGTTAGTGCATGGAATGTGAGAAAGAGGGAAATTTGTTAAGCTTAGGTTGTGGGTTTTGTCCCATGGTAATAGTTACTATCCATAGTAAAAAAAGGTTGTTTGCCAACCTTTCACCCTAATGTAACTCTATAAATAGATAAATCCATGATGTAAAAGATAACCACATACATACATATGCTTAGACTTAGGTACTTACATGTTTTGATGAAGTTTTATGATGTTTTGTAAGGGTTTCGTGCTCTAACAATTGACCGATTAGGCTGGTGAGACACAACAGTTGGAATTTAATGTAGATTTCATAATAATAATAATAATAATAATAAAACTAGTTTGGGTTAATTAATGTGTCCACACATAATGTGTTGAATTGTTTGTTCTTATGTTTTATAGTTTTGTTGAATGTAATGGAGTTAATGTGTATAATAAGGGTATAACTAATTTTTCTATTATGAATAACTAAGATACTAGATAAGGGCTAATTACAAGTGTAAAATTTACATCTCCTTCATCACCACAAAAATGTCCAAGTTCCAACATTCTCTCATCGATGCCTCAAGTGATACTTCACCTACTCATAGGTGATTCTAAAATGGTCGATGTCTAAGGGGATTTGTTGGCTAACTCACTCTAAACTTGGGCCTTCCCTCTATGTGCCAACAAATGGTTCCATTACTGACACCAAGGTCTATAATTGAAGGGTATGTGGATGCTTACTAAGGAGGAAATACCACTATGGTATTGTTAGAGCCTAAATCTACCTCAGCCTAAAGAAAAGCAGGTCTAGGGTAACATCAAACCATGCTTAACCTGGTAGCTAGCCCTACCAGGTCGGGAGAGGGCTCTCTCCTTGTCAATCTCAAAGAAAATATGGCAAATAAGGCTGAGATGACTGAAATGAATACTAATTTTAGGTTAGGTATATTTTCTTAGAGGATTTGATTGATTTTAATGGTTGGTTGCTAGATTATATGAGGAAGGCAACTTTGGGTCCGTGAAATCAACTCAAATTTGCAGAGGTTTCTGTGGGGTGAGGTAAGCAAGTATTTTAGCACTTTGAATTTGATGCTATGATGAGTCTAAATACTGTTGAGGAGTTGGAGAGGGCATGCAAGGTTCATGAGTCCTCTTCAAACAACAAAAAATATTTAAAACTAAATGAAACCTCAAGGTAGAGCACTGAACATCAATGGATTCCACCTATTAATCTTGATTCATTTAGTTATGCAGAAAAAGATAGATGATGGCACATATACACATAAGAGAAAACTAAATTACAGAGGAGAAAACAATGGCAATACAATTACCAAAGGAATCCCACAAAATGCTGCAAAACACTGGTTCATTTCTTTGCCAAACTGCA
The DNA here is from genome assembly GCA_000404065.3 of Pinus taeda. Lineage (NCBI taxonomy): Eukaryota > Viridiplantae > Streptophyta > Pinopsida > Pinales > Pinaceae > Pinus > Pinus taeda. Next base: position 14,313 of record APFE031381498.1, read on the forward strand.
AAAGTGATGCACAAAGTAGCTCAATGCATCCACAAGAGTCCAACTTTGATAAATGACTAAGAAAGTACAAGATATAGGCATAAAACCACCTATGCTAGCCTTCAGGGGTAGAATCCATGAGTCAAAGAGGTGTTTCAACAAGATCTAAACTAGGAACTGAAAAATAGGTAGTGGAACAACTTGCCTCTAAAACTATGGAAACTAATTCATTCATCCTCAAACAAACTCTAATTGATGTATCTACCTCCTTAAGTCATTTTTCATCATTTTTACATCATAATACATCAATTTACATCATATTACATCATGAATTTACCAAATAGAGAAGAAAAAGTCAAACTGGTAAAAAACTAGGCAAAATTCTGAGTTTTTAAGCAAAATTGGCAAACATTTGCCTGATGCATAGCGCCTTGAGCCTGATGCCCAGCGCCACTTCAACAATGAGTTTGAAGGCCTTCCACTTCACCAAATTAGGTCCAAGATGGCTTGTCAGAAATCTCTACCTATCTACTTTCTAGGAAAACTAGAATTTTTGGATTTGGAGTCTATTTGCCCCTTCAAAAATCACTTCTCCTAAGATTGGTTCCTCTGGGTCCAAAAAGTGGCAGAGAGGGCATTTTTTAGGTCTTTTATGCCCTTTAGCTGGCCAAGATATCATCCAAATTTGATGAAATATTTTGGGTTTGGTTTTTTTTTCATGATAAATCCAAAACTACAATCCATTAGGCAAAATAGTGAGCCAATCCAATGCGCAGCGCCACCGTCAACTAAAATTTTCTGTGTTGCAAGATTTGATGCACAACACCACTAATTTGATGTGAAGTGCTCTTTTGCAAACCCATTTTGGAGGCCTTCCTAGTGTCTAAATTGGGTGACGGATAGCTTTTTAGAAATATTATTGAATCTACTTTCTGAAACATCTTTAATTTGTCAATTTGGAGTTCATTTTCCCTGTCCAATGTTAAATCTCCCAAGACTGGTCAAAATGTGCAAAATGAGGCTGCTTAAATGCAGAGTACTTTTGAAGTCAACTTTTGAAGGTCTTCCTAAAATCTAAATTGAGCTCATGATAGCTCATTGGAAAGATATTTGAGTCTAGTTATCATTTAACTCATTACGAAAGTCATTTGGCCAACCAAGCTAAGATAAATATTGGTTTTTCCAAGGCCACTCTAGAGGTGTAGCAACTCTCCTAAGGAAACGATATTTTTGACATTTCTCCCAAAACATGAAACCTATGTAAAAACTAAAAGAGGTGTTTCTTCTTGGGTCATGGACAAAAAGATCTCTCACTTTTATCAAATTCATCTTCTCTTTCTCAGAAACATCATTTGAATCAAACCTATCCCGATGTATGGAATAGGGGATTTGTTGAAATGAAGTGAAATGAAGGGGATAAGGGGATTCTAAGTTCTTGAGAAAGTTTTTGAAAGTAGGGAGGGATGTTAGGAAGTAGGGGAAAGTGAAATTTCAAATGTTGAGTGAGGGGAAGGTGTCCAAAAGAGAAAAACACAGTCCTAGCCTAGAAAATTGTCAAATTGTAGCAATAAACTAGGGTTTGTGGGAAAATGATGAATTTGAGGGATATGAGTGATGGGAAGCATTTAAAAAGGTATATTAAGGATAGAATAAGGTATATTAGAATCATCATACAAGTTTTGTTGATGATTTGACCATCCAAGAAAAATTACTTTGAAAACCCTAGGAGAGGGAAATGAGGCTTACCCAAGTACAAATGAAGCACAAGCAAGGTGTAAAATGACCCATTGGAACCTGAAATGATGATGAAAGATCTTTGAATGATGGTACACTAAGACTAAGTTGAATGGTGATATGGACCAATACTTGGAAGACTTTGGAAGGAAAGAAAACAATCCTAGACCTAATACCTAGTGACCAAAGTTTACTTGAAGACCCACTGAAATGACAAAATTTGACTTTGACACCTTGAAATCACTTTGTAAGAGCATGTTTGATCACTGGAGGAAGGCTAAAAAGACTAATTCTAACATTGGCTCCAATGGGGATGGTAGCTTCTTGGATGTGCCAAGAACACCGTAGACCAGGTAGCCTTATCCATTGAGTAAGGAGTCAAAAACACAAACTGAAATGGATGACTAAAAACTGATGACTCAAAGACACAAACTGACATGAAACTAACTCGATATTAAAACAAAAATGAAAAACTAGAAAATATGCTCAAAATGGAGGTTATTCGACAAAACCTACTCTAATTGTTCCATTCATCACTTGATCATGTCAAATGAAACAACCAATGTAACCAAGTAAGAATTCTAGCTATTGTTTGAATTCTCTGCAAGCGCTTTCTTATGAACAATAAGAGAGAATTACTGAAAGGCAACTTCCATGAAAACTTGTAAATAGATCCATTAAATAATATGGATTCTCTATCTAACTCCAAAAACACTGCATAAGGATCTTAAAATTCATGTGCACTGGGACTTAGCTCATATTATGGATTACTTTTCTTCTCCTCGTACCATGAATGCAAACTTCCATTTGAACTTTGTGACGAGACTGCTGCTGAAAATGACAAAGAAACCGGCTGCCAGATCAAGTTTGTATTAATACTTGTTTCAATCTCATAGGTAACTAATGGAGAATGACTTTGATTGCAGACATCATCCAACACATCAACTATAGGATCGTGAAAAACTTGAAAATACTGTTGCAACCCATTTTTTATTGGTTCTAATGAGAATGCATGATTTTCTACAGGTTTCTCATCCTTTATTGAAGATATACTATGCAAATTTCCCTTCAAAAACTAAAATGATTCGAAATAGAATGGTATGGAATCACCTTTCATCATTTGATCATATGTTCCAGCTTCCATGTCTTCATCTACAACCTGAAATTCAATGGTATTCAGGGCTACAAATTTAGATATGAGAAATCTTGCACAAGGGTTTCATTGCCCTCAAGATGGTCCAGATCAAGACTTGTTGACAGTTGATTTGTTATTGCATCAAAGTTGTCTATGATGAACTGAAACGAAGAAAAACAAAAAAGAAAAGATCCTTCACTTACTTCAAAAATTGATGCAATTTCCTCCTCACTTCCATAGATGATATGCAACGGCTGATCACTATACTTGAAATGCAGAAAGTGAATTTCTTGCTCCCACAAACTAGCTATTGATTTGTCTGTAAGATTAAGTTTTGTTTGGAGGACATAACATCATCATACTGATCAAACTGAGGCAAACCATCAATAAAAAGCACATTATCAAAGATACATGTCATATCAACAGATCTCTCTTCTTGAAGATGATCTATAAAACAATCATTATCAGGTCTATGATAACTGGGATAAGAAAGAAAAAGTTTTGGATCAACAATTTGTTCCTCTTCAATCAGCGAGCCATGATCTTGAACATCATAATCATTCCTTGTAATGATATGTTGCATCAACTCTTCCACTGCACTCACCAAAATGTCAAGCTTTACCTCTAAAGATGTCGATTCCTTTAGATCTATGTTCTTCATCTCTTCTTCCTTCAACTTTTCCCTAATGATCAACAAATTAGCCTCTACATCTACTACATTGTTCTGCATCTCTTCAAGTGTTGCAAGGTTCCTTTCACTTAGCTGAAACTCCATTTTCGGATCAAAGGCTTCCGAGTAGTGCAAGAGAGTGGATCCAGGAGGAGGTCTTATATTAACCGGCATCGAAAAATAGACTTGGTTAAACCTGGCAGAAAATTGTTGTACTGTCTCCCTTGGTTGTCTTTTCAACTGGTTATACTCCTCTACAATCAAGAAAGGGTTCTGTTTGATCACACACTTGTCGAGGAAAACTTTGACGAACTACTAGAAATATGAGATGCTCGCATCAGGTAGGGTTTTGAACCAACTCTTGACTTTGCCTTGCAAAGAAAGAGCAAAAATCCTAATATTGACATCTTCTTCATCAACTTCTAAAAGTTCGAGAAAAGACCCAAAATTCAGTACGTGTCTCTCAGTAGTGATGTTGTCACATTCAACATCAAATCTTGGTAGATATAGGTAATGATTTTTAGGGAAAGCATGGAATATAGGAGGTAAAATAAGAGGTTTGTATCGATCTGGAATTTTACACGGTATAGGAATATGTACAGAAGGTGTAGAATCAGTCTTGGTCTCTTGAGGTTCATCATTTTGAAGACGGTCATCACAAGATTCGGAAGAAGGGTATTGATAATGATCAAAGGCATGCACATATTTTGTATCTGCAATCTTCAAAGGGAAAGAATCAAATGCAGGCCGATGATCTTTTCTCAAATACAATATACTTTGCAAAGCCTTCTTGACATTCTCAAGAGAAGAGAAGAAATAATTTATAACAAAGAACATAATGTCTTGGATGAAATTCCAACTTGAATACCTAATCTATCCATATTGTCCTTTCATGTTTCTATTGGCCAGGTTCATCCTCTAGTGGAGTCTTTGGATCTGATCTTGAAACTGATTTCGGAGTCACCAGGTGAATGATTTCAGCCTTCAGATGTCTGATCCTTGTCCACCATCAACAATCAGATCTGAACTTGATTACATTTTGCTGAGGAATGCAAACCTACATTCCCCAGTATGGTTGCCACTATGTTAGAGTGTAAATATACCCCAGGCTGAAGAAAGGAAGGTCTAGGGTAACATCAAACCATGCTTAACCTAATAGCTAGCCCTACCAAGTCGTGAGAGGGCTCTCTCCTTATCAATATCAGATAAAATATGGTAAATAAGGCTTGAGATGACTGAATTGAATAATAATTTTAGGCTAGGTATATTTCCTCAGAGGATTTGATTGATTTTAATGGTTGGTTGCTAGATTAGATGAGGAAGGCAACTTTGGGTCCATGAAATCAACTCAGATTTGTAGAGGTTTCTGTGGGGTGAGGTAAGAAAGTATTTTAGCACTTTGAATTTGATGCTATGGTGAGTCTAAATACTGGTGAGGAGTTGGAGAGGGCATGCAAGGTTCATGAGTCCTCTTCAAACAATAAAAAATATTTAAAACTAAATGAAACCTCAAGGTAGAGCACTGAACATCAATCGATTCCACCTATTAATCTTGATTCATTTAGTTATGTAGAGAAAGATAGATGATGGCACATATACACATAAGAGAAAACTAAATTATAGAGGAGAAAATAATGCCAATACACATTACCACAAGAATCTCACAAAATGATGCAAAACCCTGGTTCATTTCCTTGCTAAACTGCAAAAGTGATGTACAAAGTAGCTCAATGCATCCACAAGAGTCCAACCTTGACAAATGACTACGAAAGTACAAGATATAGGCATCAAACCACCTATGCTAGCCATCAGGGGTCAAATCCATGAGTCAAGGAGCTGTTTCAACAAGATCTAAACTAGGAACTGAAGAATAAGTAGTGGAATAGCTTGCCTCTAAAACTATGGAAACTGATTCATTCATCCTCAAACCAACTCTAGTTGATGTATCTACTTCCTTAAGTCATTTTTCACCATTTTTACATCATATTACATCAATTTACATCATATTACTGATTCATTCATCCTCAAACCAACTCTAGTTGATGTATCTACTTCCTTAAGTCATTTTTCATCATTTTTACATCATATTACATCAATTTACATCATATTACATCATTAATTTACCAAAGAGAGAAGATAAAGTCAAACTGGTAAAAAACTGGGCGAAGTTCTGAGTTTTCAAGCAAAATTGGCAAAAATTTGGCCTGATGCGCAATGCCCCGAGCCTGATGTGTAGTGCGACTTCAAGGCTGATTTTGAAGGCCTTCCAATTCACCCAATTAGGTCAAAGATGGCTTGTTGGAAAGCTCTACTTGTCTACTTTCTAGGAAAACTAGAATTTTTGGATTCAAAATTTTCTAATGTATTTAGAATTTGACTATCTTCACTAATTTCAGAGATGGTTAGAACAGGTTGAATAGTATCCTCATCATTAACCCACTCATCTTCTCATTAACCTACTTATCTACCATTTTCCTCAATCATTCCTTATCTTTCCTTATCTTTTGCCTCATTTTCACCATAAAACCACCCAGATCATTACATTAGGTGTTATTAAGCATGATTAAGTAAGTTTTTCTAATGGATGACTATTTGTTTAGATTTTGACTTACTTGCAGGCATCCCGCAACTATCTGATGATCCTGCAGCTATCTGAAGATCCTGCAGCTATCTGAAGATCCTGCAGCCTTTTTGTTAAACGTAATGTTCCACGTGTCGGTTTTCCAGATGAGCCACATGGGCACTTAGGTGTCAACGTGCTCGAGGTTCCTGTCCTATTTTTCCAGCCATCCACGTCATATTTGTCCACGGTCAAAGCTGGGCAAGTCATGGTCAACTTAAGGCAGTTTAACGGTGATTGTGAGCTGCTTGGTCACGTCACCTTAAACGGTGACTTGTCCACGTTCTACAGATGACAGGGGACATGATCCAACATGGGATTCATTACCCATGACGACAGAACCACTAACTCCTCCACGCAGCCGCATGAAGTGTCAAGGGACCATGAATACGCATACAGTTTATTTACTTTTCAGTTAGTCAGTTGCATGGATAGGCTATCTTAGAAACTTCTATAAATAGCTGCGTCTGTGTATGCTCATTAAGCTTTTTATCAGTTGTATTTTGATGAACCTGTGTTTCATTTTCAAAGCATTCTGAACTCTGTTTTTTAGTGCTATTCTAGCACTCTGTTTTATACATTTTCTGCAATGAAGAAATAGACATAACACTGTTTTGAAGTTTCCAGATCTCTGAGTTTTTCTTGTGGCTGAATGGACAGAGGGCCCCTGCTCATTTCTGCCACTGTAAAGTATTTTATGTGCAGTACCTTTTTCTTTACTTATTTATTTCCTTAAGCATGTATAGTTTCTTTTATTTGCTTTCCTTTCTTTCAAGCTGATCAGTGTTATTTTCTTGCAGATTTCTTTTAGCCCGGGATTTGTGTGTGTATTTTCTTTAATGTCTAATGGTAGTTGCAGTTGTCTTATTCATTATGCTGCCCTTTTTACTCTGTTTTTCTAGATTAGCTTT
>APFE031381498.1:27053-46116 GCA_000404065.3 Pinus taeda
ATGATAAATAAAAATAAGAGGGGAGAAATAATAATAAGAGGCGAGAGAAACAAGCCCAAGAAACAAGGAGGGGGCCGAACAAACGACTAAGAAGAGAGTGCTGGAATCCAACACCTACTAATTTTCCAGCCATCCTCTCTATTGAGATTGCTCGGCCTCTTTTCAATCTCAAGAGCTTCCCTAAATTTCCGATGGTGGAAATGTGAAACCTTAGCAAAAACACTAGTTTCCTCAATGCAAACATGATGATTGGTTTTTTCTACATGTTCAGCTAAAGCAGAGGTCTTAGCTCTTCTATGCCTAAGGTCAGCTGCGTGCTCACTAATCCTTTGATTAATGGAGCGACCGATCTCACCAATATAGGGGGTCCCACAGGAGCAAGGGATAATATAAACCCCTTTCATATCCTTGGGGTCAATAGGATCCTTTGCCGACCTGAGGGACGAATGAATGGTGTTAAGGGGCCTAAAGGTCATAGGGATACTATGCATCTTGAGAATCCTTGCAGTATTATTAGTGGTCGCCTGAACAAACGGAAGATGGACTCTAGGAATCCGCTCCTTCGGTTCCCTTTTAGACAGAGAATTCTTGGTGGGTTTAACGAAAGCCTTCTCACCCAAGTATCTACTATAACCATTCTCAACGAAGACATCAAGGAGATGGGATTTTTTTTTCTCAAAACTCTTCTTATCTGAGATCCTTAGGGCCCGAGTAGCAAGGGTATTAAGAACACCCATATTATGAGCTGGGAATTGGTGGGAATTGGCATGAAGATACTGCTCTGTATGCGATTTCTTCCGAAAAACCTGGTGGGCGAGGGAACCATCATTGTTCTTAGAAATAAGAATGTCAAGGAAGGGGAGGCAACCATCAACTTCCTACTCCTTAGTGAACTTAATGGCTGAGGATTTATTGTTGAGATGCTCAAAGAAAAGGTCTAATTCTTCTTGGACATGAGACCAGATGACATTGGTGTCATCCACATACCTTTTCCAGAGCTTTGGCAAGAGCCGAGAAGAACTTAGAGCCTTGGACTCAAAATCTTCCATAAAAAGATTAGCAACAACAGGAGAAAGGGGGGAGCCCATGGCGACCCCACGAGCTTGCTCGAAGAACTCTCCCTCAAAACTAAAAAAGGTGGAAGTGAGGCAGATCTCCACTAACCTGGCAATGTCAGGGTCAGTAAAGCGGTAGATCACCTCCAAGGCCTCCTTAATAGGGATGCAAGTGAATAGGGAAACTACATCAAAGCTAACATGAATGTCCCCAGGGTCAAGCTTAATGTCCTTGAGTTCATCAATAAAGGAAGCAGAGTCTTTAACAAAGGACTCCGTACGACCAACCAGGGGCTTAAGCTTTAACACAAGAAATTTAGCAAGAAGGTAGGTAGGACCTCCAATGGTGTTGACAATCGGCCTTAAGGGAGCTCCTTCCTTATGAATCTTGGGGAGACCATAGATTCTAGGAGTAATAGGGTTTCTCTCAATGAGTTTATGGTGCAGGGAACTCACTGAGTTAATGGATTTAATGGCAAGAGCCACATTCCTAGCAACCTTCTTCAAAGAATTCTTGAGAAACTTTTTGTAGCTACCGCTATTATGAAGATGATCTAACATCTTTCTACGGTAATCAACCCTGTCCATGATGATGGTAGCACCACCCTTGTCTACCTTTAGAACAATGATATCTTTGTTCTAGTTTAAGGATCCGAGAGCAAAAGATTCTTCTTTGCTAAGGTTGCTCTTAGGGGGCTTAGCCTTTCCCAAGACAACCGCACAGTCTTGCCTAATAGTATCCTTGATCCTATCAGGTAGACCTCTGATCCCAAACTCTATGTTGCAAATGATATCATTCACAGGGATCTTCCTAGGGGCTAAGGCAAAATTCAGCCCTTTACCCAGCACTTTAAAAATAGAAGGGGGAAAGGAGAAGCTAGAAAGATTGATCACCCTGTTATTAGAAGGGTGAGGGTTATTAATACTACTAGTACTAATCTTATTATTACCTTTGCTATAATTATAATTTAATATCTTATTATCGATGTTAGTGTCTACCCTTATATTATTATAATTATTATTAAATATATTCCTATTATTATTATTATTACACATAAGATTAATTATTATTATCATAATGTTATTATTATTAAAATTAATATTATTATAATTACTCCTATTAATAACTTAATTAATATTATAACTATAATTAATACAATTATATTATAAAATTATATTAATATTACTATTAATATTAATATCATTATTATTATATTATTAACAAAATTGGTTAATATTATCAATATTAATATTATAGTTAATCTTAATATTTATAACAACCATCATTAGCATTTTTATAAAATAAACTTATTATAAGTATTAATATTTTCTTATAAAAACTATAAATTATTACTAAAAAACAATATTATTATTATTCATATTATTATGCTACTTAAATTTAATGAACCTGCGTGCATACACTCTTGTATCAAGGAAAACCTATGTATACGCACTTTTAAATGTTGAACCAACGTGTATATGTGCCTTTGCTATAATGAACCTACGTACAGATCTGTAAATGATGATTTTAACCTTTACAATTATTCAAACATAAGTTATACCCAGATCATCATATTTATAGATTACGACATGCACCAATTATTCAGATAAAAGATCAAAACCACACAAAGATACTTCTCTTCAAGCCTTAAGATCTTGACCCATCAATAGAACTTATCCTTCATCAAGCACTCAGGTTCATCCTTGATTTAGATCCAGCTATGTACCATAACCTGTATACTAGATCTTGCTCTTCATTAGATATTCAATTCATGAGTGACTTTGCCTAATGATCCTTTCCTCCTTTCATAGTCTTAGGCCTTGCTCAATACCATGGTCCAAAACCACTTAGAATCAATACCTTGGACCAAATACCTAGGATCAACACTTTAGAAAAGATACCTTGGACCAATACCATGGATCACAATACCATGGTTCAAATATCACCGACCAAAACCAAGTTTTCCAGCATGTACATGCCTTTCCTTTAGTGAAAGTACGTGTGTACACTCATACACGCATTTTGGTCTACGAACTTGCGTGTACATGTGGCTTGGTCAATGGGAACCTGTGTATACCTTTCTTTGTTCATTCTGTGTGCTTGAACTGTGATATTTCACCTGTGAGAGTTGCCATCAAGGACAACACCTATGTCATAGCGCCAAATCTGTGTCATAATGCCAACAAAAAGGCGGTCGCACTGCCCAGAAATTGCACAAATCTCCCAGGTAGCCAACCCATCTCCCTCCTAGAAATGTGCATTTCTTCCCAGTAGTTAAGCAAACTCTTGCATTTGAAATTGGGTTGATCAGTTCCACCCGGGACCAAAGAAACTTGACTTGCATGCATAGCTTACTTTTCCTGAAATAGCGAAAGCAAACATGAAAAATAATCCCTTGATTTAGGGATCTATTTTTAGCAACTCGAAATTACATGCAAATATCATTTTAGAATATTTCCTCCAAGTATCACTCTTTCCTAGATTTGTGGCACGCACATCATGAGCTTCACCCTTATTTATTTGATTCTCTAGAGCTCACTTCTTCACATAAATCTTGTAGCACTCACATCCCATAGCACATCCAAGAATCTTTGACACATCCAACTTAGCTATTCATGGGTAAGTGGTCTCAATTTGTCTTTTGCAACATTTCTGTAGCTTTTTATGTTTTCGCTTGTGTGAGTGTTATTCCCTTGATTTCTTTGAACACTTTCTGTCCTATACATGCATACTATCTTTCGCTAGCACTATTTCAGTTTTCATTAGTATCTCACTGTTGCCACATGCATGAAATTGTTTTGCATGAACAGTTGTTGATTCGGCGACTCACTTCACCCACATGCATGCTTTTTCATATTCTAAAACTTTCATTCACCATTTGCATGCATGATCATTTTCTTCTTCTTACACTTCATATCTCCATGCATTCACTTTCACATTTTCTTTCAGCCCTTTGGTGGGTTTGGGCAGCCTTGGCCCAAACTCTGCCTCACCAAGACAACATTGTGGAATCTTGAGAGGGAAGGCTTTGTCTTCCCCTCAAGAAATGCACATTTCTACCCAGTAACTATCCGTTAGGCATTTTTTGCACAATTATGAGGGACAATTACTCCTAGCCCAAAAATTGTATAATGTAGTCACTGAGATTGCAACCATTGTCGGTTGAAATTACGCATTATGAAATTCTAGCAGTCAACACTCAGCCTAGATTATGCATTATGCAATTCTAGTGGTCCATCATGCCTCCCTGATAGCCCAGACTACATTTTTCGTAAGTATGGCAGCCAATCTCCCAGCCTCCCTGAAGAAATTGCGTGATCCTTGCCAGTCAATCCCTAGGTATGTGTTATGTCATTCCTGAATTTGCTTTGGTTTTTGCTGATAGATTTCTTTCCATGCATGTCATTTTGTCTCTAGATCTAGTACGTGTTTGTTTGCATCTTGATAGTTCAGGATCAATGGCCTCTAAGAGAGAAAGATCATAGGACACTGACAGCAATGCAACTGGAGCAGCAGTTGAGCGAATGTCTGCAAGTCTACCGATCTATGAAGATACCAAGTTGATTCTAGACAAGGACATCAAGTTGCAATGGAAAGAGGTCAATGATTCATTTGCAGACACATTTAGGGAAGATCTCAAAGGGCTCTAGGTATACGTGAACATCCACAAGTCCAACTTGTAATGGATTACATGGAGATACCCCATGTTCCCATGCACGGACATGATACACTGATCATCTCACACACTGATCCTGAGACAATGACCTTGAGCAGTGTCAGTGGGATGAAGACTGCAGCCTTCAAGGCATAGGATTATGATGATATGTATTAGATTTTGGAGCCCATGACTATCCTGAAGACTCCCTTTAGCTTACCCATCAGCAATGCCAAATCTAGAGACATTTTGAAGAATTGGGTAAAGGAGCGAGCTAGATTCAGGATGATACCCAACCAAATGTACAAGATGAAGATATTGTGGAAGGTGTATAAATACTTGGTCATTTTTGTGTGTAGATTGTATGGCTTGGAAAGCACAGAAACCTTCCCATAGAGTTGGGCGATCAAACTGGACTAACTGGTTGGAGAGGGAAAACGATGCAACTAGTCCAACATGTTGACTCATTAACTAAAGGAATAGGTACCGAGGGCTTGACATGTACACAAAGGTATGCAAGAAGAGATATACATGTCCACCTAGCCTGACAATAGTTTCAAGACTTGATGTGAACATGGTCATTGCCAGAGACTACTGTGAACACTTATGTAATATGATGTCCAAATGCAAGTTCGAAGGAGCTATCACATGACTGCCGGATCATTTTGTCACCCGATTTTACAAGATGATATTCGAACAGGATCCACCCTATGTGTCGATGGCAGAAATGGAGGCACTGATAGATGTTGGCTTGTTGGGGCCTCACTCAGGTTTAGAAGTGTTTTAGCCAAACAAATCCTACACTACCAGCCCTTTCAACAATAGATCGCAGAGCACAGACTGAAGTCTCATCCAAGGTAGTAGGGGATGGTGCTAGAACCAGGTTTTCGTACCCTAGGGATGTCTTGATGAGTACTAGAGGCGTTGTGATCCAATCTGTGCACTCGTGCTACTCTACGCGGCTGTCTATCCTTCGTGTAGATCTGCGATGGGCACTTCCTAGATTCTTATTATTATAGGTGTTTATTATAGCTTAGATCTAATTCTCAAGGTCTTTAAGCAAACATTTAACAATAATAACCAGTGCGCGAAAACTTAAATATGCATAAATTTAGGACATAAGAAAACATATAGATTTGTGATAAAACACATAATGATTCAGAAACTCTTATATTTATTTATCTCCTATTCAGTACAACTAGATCTACCCCACACACTCAGCTGCAGGGGTCCACACACACATCTAAAGAGCCTTTATCTATCTACTAACACCCTCGACTCAGACTTCCAGATGCAGAGAGAATATTTCCTTCATAAACCCATAACATTCAAGATCCAAAATAAAAAACTGACTTCTAGCCTTAGAGCCTTGGTCTATTTATACATTCCCATGGTCCACGAATCATGGGAAGGTCGATTCACTTTCTATTTTCTTACATTATTTTTCGGTGGAAAACCCTTTGACTTGACTCATTATAATTCGCACTTCATGCACTTCGCAGAACTTTTACCATACTTTACCCAAAATTACGGATTTTAAGCCCCCAAACCATTACACGGGGATCCACTACCCAACAGGTCCCCATCACATTCATCATGACTCAAAATGAGTCACTCGGCTAGTGCGGCAATATTTGCATGGAGGTCATCCAACAACTTCTGTGCTTCACTTATGCTTGTAACAAATTCTTCTGCCATCTGTTGTACCAGTTGGACATGAGCCACTGAGGCATCAGTGTCAGTTTTAGCTGCTTGTCTAGGTTCATATACTGCCTGCATGTGTGTTAACTTTCCCTCGATGGTGGTGGAGACTGCAAATTCCTCATCAAGCCAAGCTTGGATGTGTTCCTTAAGCACTGCTTCCTTCTACTAAGCAGCATCAACTTGTGCCTTAAGAACCTAGGTCTCCCTCATCTTGGCCAATCCCTGTGTGATGGCAACCATTTGTGTAGTCCCCCGGACTTTGTCATAAGCCTGTTGTAGCTCCTGCACTTTTGTTTCTACCTGCTGCAACATTAGGTCTTCTTTAAGGGATGTGAGTGTAAGGAGGGACTAATCCAGCAATCCCAAGAAATCTTGGACAGTGCGCTCTATCGCTTCCAATCCTACATGAATTTTGTAGCAAAACTACTTTTGAACTTCTGGGGATGTAGTAGGTTGTGCCTTCATCCTTAACTCCATGATCTACAAGTTCAACTCCCACTAAGGTTTTGTGGCCTTAAGTTGAGCCTTATGGAATCTTGCCGCCATGTGATGAATCTTGTCAGTTGCTTGGAGTTCCGCTGGCACAACCAGTTCTAGTATACTACTACAGACCTCCTCCACAACCTATTCCAATCCTTGGTTGTGTGCAATCAAGTAGTCGCGCTGTAGACTGATCTATTCCAGATTTCCTTTTCTCTCCATTAATACTTGGAGGGCGTGGCCTTCCCTCGCATGGAGCTCAGCAGTTACCCCATCCTGCAGTTGGTATAGGGTTTCTCTAGGAAGGGTAGCCAAAGTCAACCCCCAACCCATCATGTCACCTTCAGCTTCTGCCATGATAGTGCCTGCAAGTAATATTAAAGTGTTCATTGTGGAGGCATGCACCATCTGCTCCACTGCAATTATACCTTCTGTGAGCGTCAGAATCATCCCTACTGGTGGTCGCACCTGTAGCTCCTGCAGTTGTGCCCTAAGCTCCCCCAACATAGTTGTTTACATTGAAATCAGTTCCTCCAGAGCACCTTTAGTGACATCACGTGTTGGTTCTCTACTGTCAAGAAAGTCTTTCTGCAAGATCTTTGTTGTCTTTGTCTTTTTGCATTTATGTGGAAACTCCTGGATGCACGACCTCTTGACTTGGGTCAATTTTGTAGTAAGATCCACGCATTCTAGTGTCTCCACTTCGCCTTGTATTTCCTACTCTGTGGAGGTTTCCTGATTGTTCCTAATTTCTTCAGCGATTGTGGTGGTGGTTGCTGCTATTTCCTCGGTCACCTCCTATGGCGAGGCTGCTTTCTGTTCCTAGCACACCCTTTCTACCAGCTTAGTGATTCACAATTTGAGTTCCTTCTTTCGTTGTTGTGATACCATCCTTTCTAATTCTACCAAGTCTAGGGCATACCACTCTGGGGGCCATGCTGCCATTACCTCATAAATTGCATCGTCCATTAAAATGAATGGAAGCTTTACCCATGTTTGATTTGGATCCTTCAGTGCTCAGATATACAGATTATGCATGTCTGCTGTGAACTCAACCACACTTTGCGAACTATTGTATATTGTCAAGGATAATAGCATTCTATGAGTGATCCATGTCTAGATACTCACCTCCATGAATATCCAAAACACTTTGATCTCATGAATCCTTGTGGCATCTTTTGTAGCCCAAAGCGAGTTATACCACATGGCTTCAGGGAGGTTCTTCTCAATGTTGGGAAATTGGCTGCCCTTCGACAGTTCTCCTACAACTAGTAGGATTGTTAGGAGAAACCATGCATAATGGAAATTCTTACGTTGCTCATGTGCTTCCCGACAATTCATCAAAAGTTCATCATAGAGAAGCTACATCCAATTGAATTGAACCCCTTTTGCACATTGCTTTGCGAGCGCAATGACAAAGTCTGGTACCTCGTCTGTGTGACATTTACTCATGAGCTTACCGTCCATTATTTGGGTGGCGACGTGCACTCCTTGGTCTTTGATGTTGGCTATGACATACCCTCACTTCCATTTTTCTAGCTTATATTTAACTTTCATGGCTTCGGCAAGGCCCACATTACTACTTGTTCCAGCTATGTCTATAGGGTCATTTTCTTTTGTAAGCAGCTGGGAAATTTGTTGTATTAGATCGGCCATAATGGGAATTGGTTCTTGTAGCCAGAGACACCCATCATGTACCTGACATAGTAACTCATGGATAACAAAAATAGTGATGGCCACATCGTGATAGTGGGGTATCCACCTTAGATTGAGTAATCCTGCTTGTTCCATGCCCCATAGCCACTTCCGCTGTAGTAATTTCTCCTCGGTCAATTGGGGGAACTTCTCACTATCCACAAGATCCTAGTCTTCGAACTTGATATTTTGTATTCGACCTAGCGGTAGATTTCCAAACCTTATCTCATCTGGAAGAAGTGAAATCTAGAGCGTGCTCTTCGTGGCCTCTAGGTCCTTTGGGACCTTGGATGTCCCTTTCCATGGATAGATATATAGTGGGAGCGAAGGTATTTGGAAAGCATCCTCCTCTTCCTCATCTTGTTCTTCAATCTGAGCGATCAGGGCTTGTAAATCTTCCTCTTCCTCCTCGATTTCAATGGGGATTGCTTTGCCCTTTTCTTCCACTGATAATTTACTGAATCTCGGTGGTACCCCAATTGGTCCCATAGCCTACTTGTCTTTCTAGGGTCACACGTGCATGGGGACTTTGGAACTTCTAGAGTAGTGCTGCCTTTCCTAGCTCCTCTTGGGTTACACATAGCTCTTCCTAGACATAGGTTCTATCTTAGATCCACTTGGGTATGTACTCATTGTTGTATAAGTAATGGGGTGTTTTCTGTTATATACTAGATCAACTCTTGAATATCCAAGTGTTGTTGTGGGGCTACCTGGAGGGTTTTTGTAGGAATGCGTGAATTTGAATTCGACCCTTCCCTCCACTTTTGAGTCATTAATATTTTCTTGGTGGCAGATATTTTTGTATCTAGCTCAGGATTTCTGTCTTAATGGCCTACCTCTGACTCCTTTCTACCATAACTTAGACTTATTGTCATGAACAGTGATGTCAACGGTCATTTCTGAGTCTGCCCACATAGTAGTGCAGCCTCCTCTGCATGACCGTGAGCCTGATGACTGACTGGCCCTACGCAGAACCTCCTTTTTGCGCATCTCTTCTGCAGACTTGTTTATAGTCCCGCACGTCCTTTCAACAACTTGCAGCATTGAGACTATGCTTCCCATAGATAGTCAAGTGGTCGCACCTGATGTGTGAGACTTCTTCTCCCCTGCTAGCCTAGGTTGCGGGTGCCCTTCGAGTGTCTTTGTATTTGGTAGCACATCGTGTTCCACACTCCTTTGTTTAGTATGGTGAGGTTGCAGCCATAATATCAGGGTCACAACTTGTTCTAATGCAGTATTAGGGTTGGCCAGGCCTGGTCCCCTTAGTTTTATGCAGTCTACTTACGTGACTTCGGTGTTTAATTTGTTGATTTCTCCATTCAACCTCACAATTTTCCTCCTTAACCGTGCCCATTCTTCATCGAGCTTGTGAAGTCTCAAACTCTTGCGATAAAGGGCTTCTTGTAACCACCAAATTCCTTTACCCTGGTTCTCGCATCTTGTGGGGGCTGCAATCTGGGGAGATTCCTCTAGCCTCCTGGTTGATGATATGAGCACCTTCGCACTCCTAATTTTTCTTATGGTCCTACATGCCCATCGAACCATTGGTACTCACAACTTTTTGTTGGTTTGTTTTCTCTAGCGAACTTTGTTCCTTCACCCACTTATTTTTCTTAAGGCTTTGTTGCAAACAATTGGCAGAAGGTGACACTTTTCCTGCTGTCGTGCTAGACTCCAATTTTTTATTCTTAGCTAGTTAGTTAATTGCCCATCATACACTTGCATCCTACACCTCTCCTGGATGCTCAACCCTCTTTGTCCTGCAAACCTTACACGCACCTGCGCACTATTTTCGCACCAGTTCCTCCTAGTCGTTTGACATGTACTCCACCCTTGTGCAGTTTTTGTGCCCAGAGCCCTTGTTTGTGCACCCTGCCACTTTTGTTTCAGTATTGCCTTTTCACAATAGTCTACAGGTTCCTCCACATTCATTGCACCTGCATCTATTGGCAGTTCCCTTGCTTCTATCGTTATGCGGTGTAGTGATCTAACCATCATGTTACAATTTAGCGTTGTTACCTCATGAAATCGGTACTGCCATCGCTCAATCTCTTCATCTGAGTCTGATGTGTAGGAACTATCATGTTCACATGAGATTCTCCCATACATTGTTGGATTCACCCGATCCTAACCTTACACTGTGATCTGGTAGATGCAGCCCAGTTCATCGTCACTCTCCTCATCGCACACAGGCTCAGTGTAGCACGCTCCTTCGGCTGGGTCCAATGGAACCACTACACGCAGAGACTTTTTCTCGAATATCCTTTTTCATCCTTTTAGGTTGATGACTCCATTCCTGTCCGTGGCCTAGTCTATCCCTAACAATGCAAGGTACGTGTTACTATCATCCACAATTTCTATTACCTCAAAATTTGTTTGTGTGCTCGTGCCTTCGATATCTACTGTAAATCCTTATAATCCTCCCATGGGCAAGATCGTCTGTTGGTTTGCCATCCGTAATTGAATAGGAGACAATTGTAGTGCGGGCCTGCCCATGCATTCCCAGGTCTGTTTAGGTAGCACATTCGCATCTAATCCTAAGTACAAAATGACCTGATCCATCTCATAGTCACCAATCTGTGCAGTCAATTGCAATTCCCGTCTGGTGTGCAATTCATGTTTGCTTAGTTTCCAGACCATGCGGGGTTCAGCCAGCCTAGCACACCTAGTTGTCAACCCTTGCAATCCCTTAATTGCTTTATTATCTAGTAGTAGCTTTGTGCATGTCTCTAAAAAGGTAGTTAGCATAGAAGGATCCATTTCTCACTTCAGTTTGATCCTTAATACCTGAAGGATAGACCTCCACGAAGCTCTTCTTAGCTTCGATAAATGTCTCCTTCGTGTGTTCCAAATAAAACTCAGGATGCTTGGTAGGGACCTTGCGAACCCATGTATCCTCCTAAGGTTGCTTCCCCTTATCTTCTCCTATAGCTGCATTGCTTTTGAGCACCTTGTTCATGTTAGGGTTCTCTTCGCACGGTTCAACGTTCATCATTTAGACGTTCTATGTGGTAGTAGACTGAAGCACCCATTTTTCACTCATCTGTGCGATTAGTGTGGGGAAATACACTAGTTCATGATCAAACTCGTAATAGTATAGGCAACATGTGCCAGTAATGTTCATGTAGTCACGCACGTAGTGCTCAAGTCCTCCACAATTGTAGCAGGTTAATTGTCCCCACCCTCGTCTGGGTCCCATTCCTCCTCATCCCCATCCATGTCCCTAGAACCCATTGCGTGCTATTGTGATGGTTGGATCCCAGCCTCACACCTAAGTCTGCATTCTGTAAGCAGTTGCCCGATATATCAACAACTCATAAATTTGGTAATTTTGTTTGTCATGGCTCACTGATCTACAAAAATTGCAAAATAACTGCTTGGGGGGCTATATAAACTTCTGCAATAGATGATAATTTTCGATTGTGTGCTTCCCTCCCACCTGAGAGATCGCGCACCAGAGCGCGGGTGCCATGCATGGCCCTGCCTGTACCTTTGGTCTTAATGGCATCAGTCCTCCCCATGCCAAATAGTTCGTGAATACTAAGTAATGATCCTTATCATGGCCCTGGCCTTTACATTTTATACACCACACCTCTTTAAGTGCTTCTAGCTGGGGTGCCTTATTTTGTTTCAAACTTTGCATCTCCAAGCATAGGTTTTGTAGTTGCGCGTGGCTTTGCTGAACTCCCAACCTAGGATCTGTATTGGAGTTTCATGCAACCTCATCGCTAACTCTAATGCTTCAGCCTAGGTTGAGATACTTTGCTGTGACGGTGTCATCCTCAAATGTGGTGTTGCCACAAACCATGTGCGGTGTTGCGCATCTATCAGCGTAATGTTAGCCTCATGAATCATACTCTTTAGTCTCTGATCCAGATCCCAAGGGGTTTCACCTAGTGGCATCACGATCTCCTTGAACCTGATGATCAACTACATCTATGATTTTGGCTGGCTAATTTCTTTGTTCAATTCATCTTGGATCTCTGCTATTCCCGCATTCAGATGATTCCTAGAGTGATTTATATACCACATCAACACGTGATCCTGCAACACGCTTACCAAAGTAGCCTTTTTTATGTTATCATCCAAAACACCTTGGGCTTCCCATATGACCATTACCACGAACCAGAACTAATATGGTTCCTCATTTCCTACACCTCTAAATACAGTCAACATGATCGCACTTGCCATCCCAACCCTTAGTGGTGGTGGAAGTGGGGTAGGTGAAGATGGGGTTGATGTAGGTGAAGTGGGTGATGGCGTGGATAGTGGTGGTACCAGTGGAATGCGTTTCTTTATCAATTGGACTGCACTTCTTCAAGAGAACCCTGTGAGATCCTCCTTGCTTTCTCATGAAAGTGAAATTAGGGGACTATTCTCTAATCCTTCGGTCCCTCGGTAGCCTCTTCCACTCCACGTTACCCTAGACATCAATGGATTTGCATAACCCATTTTTCACACAACAACATTTTAATTAAAATATTCAGCAATTTGATGTACTCACCCTTCAGTCCCTTGAGAAAGCATCTCTCTACTTCATTGTAACTCACAGTTGTGTCTATCGTGAACCCAGTGACAAACCCTCCTATTATCCAATCCAACTAGTGATCTACTACCCGTGTGATTTTATCTTCAGATGCCTCTAGCCTGCGCACCAACTCTTAAGTCCACACTATGGGCTATTCTAGTATGCACCTTCCCTAACTGTCAACTAGCCTCACAATCCACTCATACAATTCTATAGAGAAGGACATGAAGAAGATCTCGTGGATTTCCATGTATATGTAGTGATCCAGCCACCTCTCCTTAGATATATGTGGAGTTTTTTTTCTTGTACCACGAACTCGTGAAGCTTCTGATCCAACCAATGTTCAAGTTCTTTCATCGTAGGGTTTCAGTGTTCTAAGATCAGACATCCCTTAGGCAGATCCCTGTCCTGGCAACGGAACCATTTGTTGGCTTGTTGGAGCTTGACCCAAGTTCAGAAGTGTTTTAGCCAAAAAAATCTCGCACTATCGACCCTTTCAGGAATGGTACACGAAGGACAGAATGAAGTCTCACTCGAGGTAGTAGGGGAGGGTGTTGGAACCAGGTTTCCACACCCTAGGGATGTCTTGATGATGACTGGATGGGTCGCGATCCAATCTGTGCACTCACGCTACTTTGTACGACTATCCTTCCTTCGCGTAGATCTGCAACGGGCGCTTCCTAGATTCTTATTATTATAGGTGTTTATTATAGCTCAGATCTAATTCTCAAGGTCTGTAAGCAAACATTTAACAATAATAACCAGCGTGCACAAACTTAAATATGCATAAATTCAGGACATAAGCAAACAGATAGATCTCTGATAAAACACACAATGATTCAGAAATTATTATCTTTATTTATCTCCTATTCAGTACAACTAGATCCGCCCCACGCACTCAGCTATAGGGGTTTGCGCACACAGCTGCGAACTCTACCAGGCCTCTACGCACACAGCTGCGAACTCTACTAGGCCTTTGCGCATAGAGTTGGAGAGCCTCTATCTATCTACTAACACCCTTGACTCAGACTTTCAAACACAAAGAGAATATTGCCTTCATAGACCCATAACATTCAAGATCCAAAACCAAAAATTGAGTTCTAACTTTAGAGCCTTGCTCTATTTATACATTCCCATGGTCTGTGGACCATGGGTAGGCCAAATCACTTTCTATTTTCTTACATTATTTTTAGGCGGACAACCCTTTTGACTCGACAAATTACAATTTTAACTTCATGGAACCTTTACCATACTTTATCCAAAACTGTGGATTTTAAGCCCCAAAACTGTTACGCGGGGGATCCACTACCCAACAATAGACATAGTTTATTGGTATTTTTCACCATCTGGCTCCTTCATATGGATGTATAGTGTGGAGAATCCTCCGCATGTTCTCCCGAATTTTCCCTTAGACGTGCTCGTCATGCAAGAAGAAACACAAAACATCTCGGTAGGACTGATGACTAGGCTGCACCGGAAGAAGAAGAGACCTTGACCCACTCTTTCGCTACACATTGGGTTATGCAAAATATAGAGTTTTAAGAATGCATATGTCGAAGCAAAGTAGATGAAGAAGTATCCATTCAACCTCTAAAGTTACAATCCATTTGACCCGCATTGTCTTCTGAAAGGTCACTGCGCAAGAGTACAGTTCATTGGACCCATCTGGCATTTCGTTTGGCGGAGGAGGACCCATGGAGATATTGCTACAATTTCTCCATACCCAATGAATAGGTTGGCTTTGTTATGGAATGGTTAGCGAAGCAACGTGAAGTAACATCCTGGAGAGCACCAGAAGAAGCAGCAGTAGTAGAGGTTAACATACCAGTGCGTGACAAGGGAAAGAGGAATATTCTCGATCACATGGAGGAAGAGCAAAGCTACAAGTTATGAGAAGATCCAATTGTGGAGAAATTAGCTATGGCCATAGAGGCAAAGACACAACAACTTGACAAGTGAAACATGCAAAGGAAGAGAGAGAAGGCAAAGACACAACAACATGACAAGTGAAACATGCAAAGGAAGAGAGAGAAATGGAGAATGGAGGACACAGAGAAGGAGTTACATGAGTTGAAGAAGAAAATCCAAAAGGAACAGAACTGCGCAAACATGAAGGGGAAGCATAGAAGAAATATGTACAACAAGGGGTGCAACATGTGAAGAAGGATGAAGCAGTGGCCCTACAGGTAGTGGACTCATTAGAATAGTTGGCATCAGGCAAATAAGGTGAACCATCATAGGAGCAGAACTGTTCTCAGGAGATAGAGTGAGCGCTTGAAGAGATGGATACAAGCATGGAGTAGAAGGAGTTATAGTAGGACATCGAACTCATGCCTCACCACCAAGAGGTCTACCCACCAGCTTCACCACATCCAGAAATTGAGCAAGTCCTAAGTGACCAAGGAGACACTGAGATCTTTGGATATCAGCCAGAAGGGGAGATTCATAAAATCTCATTCGATGAGTCCCAACATATAGTTGTGCAATCTCGTAGAGTGTCAACTATAGAATATCATACATATCTTGCATAGTATGAGGAATGAGTGATTGTATCTGACATGTGAAAACATCCAGCAGCCTTGGCTAATGCTACCAGAGCATATGCTAAAGCCACTAGCTCAAGTGTTTATTTTCTGATAGTTGAAAATGAGCAAATGGCTAAGGATCTATAAATGGCCAAGGAAGGAGGAGAACTGGTGACAATGCCCGCTTGATCAGAACTGAATAATGCAGCATTAGATGAAGCATTATCCCTTGACACTGTTATGTGGGCATTGTATTCCAAGTTTGGTACAGTGCATAAGCAGTCGTCCATCTCAACGAATGGATACAACGATTTGATATAAGAGAATGTATCTTGTCTAACATGCATGCTACTATTTATTATATGAAAACATGGATGATGAGATACAAGGGAGCCCCACTTCACTTGCCTAAGATGATGAAGCCCAGAGCGGTCATGTTGAAGGCATGCATCTAGAGTCAGATTTGGAACTATGAGCTGCTGCCATAGCTAATCACTAGTTTATAGGCTTCCCATGCATGTGTATTCAAGAGTATGGATTTTGTGGTTTGCACACATACGATCCCATCTATTGGGACTCTCACCTAGGTGAAGACAAAGCCACATGTCTGACTAGAGTTTGACTCATACTTTGATGAGTTGATGTGCATAGCTACAAGCCCAAACTTGTTGATTAGTGCACAGACCATGCACAATTTTGTTGCTAGTTCAGCCATATTAAAGACAATGATGCACATGCTTTTAGACGAGTTGGATAGAGGAGCCTAAGTAGTGTACCTGGATGCTATAAATGCAAGAGTCAGGTTCCAAGAAGATGTCACCTTGAAATATACGGACACCATAGCAAACTACCAATCTTGGCATCAGTACGCTATTGTTGATCATCGCGAGGATGTTGAAGAGTTGGACTTCCCACGGTCGTCTGATTCATAGTGATGTCTTGCATGGCTTTCTCAAGCCATTTCTATCTCACATGGGTACATGTGGATTGTAATGTAAAATCATGTCAAGTATAAGTTCAAGTTTCAATAGTTGGATGTAACAATCATAGAGTAGATGAAGAGCCATGAGGGTAGATGAACTATCACAAAGGGGAATGTCAAGGGTCACCCCACCCTTTTCTATAAATAGTCCCTCATTACTCATTGTAAGGGCTTTTAGTCAGCCAAGCTTCTGATAGGACTATCTTAGAGAGAGCTTAGACAATATTGTAACGAGCCTTGGCTTGTCCACTACGCAAAGCTAATACATCTCTTTGGAGAAGCAGGCAGTTGTGGTTATAACATTCCACTGCTGGAACTAGTGGTTGGACATGGATGTATTGTATGAATCGAACTTACACTTCTTAATATAACAAGAGCCAACATGTTTCATGCATATGTTGTAATGTATTTCAGCTATCTATTTACTCTAAATCATATATGTATTTGTTTATTGACGCATTCATGTATAGCTATTTTTGTGTATGTATGTATGAATCTTTCTTAAATGTGGTGTTGGTTTAATCATCACTTTGGATTGGTAGCTAAGTTACCTTCCATGTTGTGATGCATATTTGCTCGTGCATTCCTTTCTTAACTGCATGCTATCACAGGTTTCCAAGGGGCACACTCACCTCAACCCCGACATGTTAGAACCTCTCATGCACCTTCCTTGGCTCACTGCATATGTCACACCCTTGCTACCAACAAAGTTATCTTACTTACCTTTGTGCGAAATTGTGGTCAAGGCATTGCCATACCACCCACTACTGGGACTCATACACTAGACATCTAAGGTCTAATTAGGACTTCTTACTTGGGAGATCCGCTGATATGTTGGCAGGTCCAACACCGTCAACATTTTTGGCACTAGAAGGAGGGCTAGATGACAAGTTATGTCCTCTCATCCTGTTTTGAACCTTTGCATATCTATCATGGATTCTTGCACTCTTCTCCCTCGACGATGTTTTTCACATGCTGAAGATATCACCATCATGAGGGAGTTCTTTGATATCTTTTCCACTTACACGTATGATGGTGAAGGCGAAGTGGCCTATCCTGAGTTCTTACATGAATTTCTTTCCATGGTTCATGAGGAAGATGGATGTTGCGACATACATGCTAGTTTGTTGCTTGCATACACACTTCGTGAATCTCCCCATCGGTGGTTGTGTAGCCTACCGGCTGACAGTGTGCACTCACTTGATCACATTTGTGGTCTCTTTGAAGACACTTTCTATTATTTTGATCAAGAACATCTTGACCAAAAACTGTTACAACAATGGAAGGATTCACATGAATAGCCTATGGATTTTTGGCAGCGCTTTTGTGATTTGCAATTTCATCTCCGAAGAGCCAGATGAAATTTTTCTATCTTTGGGACCGATTCAAGTATTTCCTTAAGAAATATTCTCATCCCAAGAAGAAGTTTGAAATCA
This sequence comes from Pinus taeda, assembly GCA_000404065.3. Taxonomy (NCBI): domain Eukaryota; kingdom Viridiplantae; phylum Streptophyta; class Pinopsida; order Pinales; family Pinaceae; genus Pinus; species Pinus taeda. Next base: position 45,115 of record APFE031381498.1, read on the forward strand.
AGCCTTGCTCAGTATTCTTCAATGATGGAGATGTGCAATCACAGAAAGATAGGTCAATTTCACAAGTGACTATCTATTGTCCCCTCATCAAACAACTCCATCACTGCAGAGTGATGTGGGAGATCATGCTCACACATATTTTCAGCTATCACATCCTCCCAACATCACTTCGCTTAAACTTCATGCATATTTGGTTGTGAGTCCTTCGATTTATCACATGCATTTTGTTCCACAATCTCTGTCTTTGTACTTGGCTAATTCTCCAGATGATAATGTCTTGTGTTCTTCGATTCCCGATTCTACACTTGTTGGGAACAAATATCAATCCATAGACAGAGTTGGTGTTGCACAACCAACATGCATCATCATTCAGGAAGAGTATGACCGGAAGCTTAAGTATAAACACTCGGGAAAGGATGATTCCCTTCTAGAATTTTGTATAATTCTTCCTACAAATCAGCTAACTCTGATACCATGTAGAACTTTCCCACCTATAAATCAGCTGGTAATGCAATGTACTAAAGTAAAACACTTGATCTACTTCTACAAACAATTTAGTGGAAGCTTAATCAACCATGAGCAACATCAATAAGAACACATATAATTGATAAGAGGGAATCAATCACATATAACGCAGAAGAATTTACTCGGGGAAAGCACCTTCCTAAAACCCCATCATTGTATTATCATAGAAGTGAAAATATAGTCTGGATTACACAAAGCCTTAGCTTGGAAGCTATCCAAATCTTAGTACAATCCCTCTATTGCTCATAGACAGTCAAAGGCTTCTCACAAACCTTCTCCTCTTCCCTCCAAGCCTCCTATTTCTATGCACAAATTTTCTTGGGTCCTCCAGCTGCAACCTGCGTGATTCACACCTCACACACAACACTGACCTATGAAATAATGGCACAAACCTGAAGGAGATAAATCCTAATCATGGATGAGCTTCCTTTATAGGAAAAATATTCATCCAGCTGATAGTACACTGTCCCTTCTCTG